>RJWM01039581.1:0-16019 GCA_004363535.1 Dasyprocta punctata
TAGTACCTGAGGCCAGGCCTCAGCAAAACAACCCACTTCTCTGAAAGCCTCAGAATTTGCCTTTGCCTCTTATGTCACTCTGTAAACCCGGGCAGTGAGACATAAAATTGGCCCAAGGACACTGAAATAATGAAGCCAGCTGGTCAACATACTCAGACTTCACGCCCACATGTGGGAATCCCATGTCTGTAGTAAGTGGCTTAGTGGTTTGGCCTGACCTGCAAAAAGGGGTTCTTTGTCCAGACATTATTTTCTGAATTCATTGGGTGGCTGTTTGTGGAAACTTGAGAAGTTATTTCATGAGAAGCCCATGGTGAAACCTTTTCCAGGCGCCTAGTCAAACCTTTTCATTACACAGGTGTAGCCATCTAGGTGTTTAATAAAGCTGTGCTTAATTTGGATACCTATGAAATTATATTTGGAGGTATTTCTATTAACAGAAACCAGTGAAAGAGCAGTCACTAACGTCTTTTTTGTAACGGAGAGTAGCTTTCCAAATACTACTTGGCCCCTTGGGAACTAAAAGGAAGGGTGCTCATGTGTATGTTTGGGCCAAAATAGCTTTGAACCCTCTTTCTTTTCCCACACTGCATTTTGGGGAGAAGCTGCCCACAGTCCTTCTTCCTTTTTCATGAACATCCTTCAAGGGCTGCCCTCTGCTCTGGTTCCCTGATTTGTAGTCCTGCCTATAGCATCTCGCCTTACCCCAAAATGTGGTTGACAGATTCCTTCCTGCCAGAAATGCAATTCTCCATTTTTTTCTTCCCCCAGCACTAGGGAGGATTGAAAGTTTGAGTCTAACCCAGCAATTTAGCAATTTACTAAGACCCTATCTCAAAATTAAAACAAAACAAAACAAAACAAAATTAAAGCCTCAGCACAAAAAAACAAACACACAAATCAAAAACAAACAAAGGAAAAACTTCAGGGACTCCAGACTCCGAGGACATCTTGAGTACATAATGCACCGAGCCAAAATACTCAGCTAAAAACAAACAAATAGAAAAATACAAAATACTCAACTAAGTTGCTTCTCAATTCCTGATCCACAGAAATTCATGTGTTATGGTTTGGAGCTAAAAGATTCATGTGTTGAAGTCTTGGGCCCCTGAACGGCAATGTTCAGGGGTGGGGTTTTTAGGTATTGACTATATCATAAAGTCTCTGGTCTTATCAATGGATTAATTCATTGACACGTTCATAATTGAATGGACTGTTGGGAGTTGGTGGAAACTATAGGAGGTGGGGCCTACTTGGAAGAAACAGGTCACTGGGAACGTGTCTTAGAAGGGTATGTCTTCTTGTCCCCTATCCCCACCTTCCACACCAGGTTTAGGCTGCCATGAGTTGAGCAGCTTGGCTCTTCCTTGCCCTTCCACCATGATGTTGTGCCTCACCACAGGCCCAGAAACAATGGGGCCAGCTGACCACAGACTGAAACTTCCAAAACCATGAGCCAAAATACATCTTTCCCCCTTTAAGTTGTCCTCAGGTATTTTGTCACAACAGTGAAAATCTGACTAACAGGCTATGTGCATTGATTAATGTTTGTTGCTTTTTTTATGCCACTAAGTGTTGGGGAAAATTAATATTATGTTGTTCCTTCCCAACAACAATTCCCTGTATCGGCTAGTGTGTAATTATAGTCATGCATTGCATAATGGCATTTAGGACTGCATATACAATGGTGGTTACATAAGATTCTATTGCCAAGTGATAGCGTAGCTATCTTAGTTTGTTTAGGTACACACTATGATGTTTGCACAGGTACACACTGTGATGTTCACACAATAACAAATTCACATCACATATTTCTCAGGATATTTTCCTGCCTTTAAGTAGCACTTGACTGTACTCACTATCTACTCATGGCTAATTCATGTGGTTGGTGGGCTTCCATCTACATAACAGTGGCGGTTTATCCCTGGGTTTAACACTTGCTCCACTGGAAGCAAGAAGAGAAAGCACCACTCCTCTTCCTCTTCCTCTTCCTGTCTCTGTCTCTGTCTCTGTGTCTGTCTCTCTGATATATATATGACATATATTTTTATGTATACATTTGACATGAGTATGTCAATTGACATGAATATGTACCTCTAAATATCATACATACTTACAGTTATAGATTAAATTTACATTGAGGGTTTTTGTTTTGTTTGTCTGTTTTTGTGGTACTGGGATTGAACCCTAGGCCCTTGCATTGACCTACATCTTCAACCCTTTAGTTTTGGCTGTATCTAGATGTCCTCCCAAAGTCTGACGTGCTCACAGGTAGGGCTTTCAGACATGGCCTGCTGCCTACTGCCTGCCATGCCATGGACTGGCTTTCCTCTGCCGTGCCACCCTGCCTTGAAGCTGGCCAATTATGGACTGAAACCTCTACAAACTGTAAGCTAAAATAAAACTTTAACTCCTCTAACTTTTGAGTCAGTTATTTTGTCTCAGCAATGTGAAAGTGATGAAGACATTTAAAATTTTCTTTTTATTTTGAGACAGGATCTCACTAAATCACAAGTTACCCAGATTGAAATTTATAAATCTCTGGCCTCAGTTTCTTGGAGTTCTGAGATTACAGGTTTGTGCCATCAAATATGCCATCAGCTCTTTTTAAAAATTTTATTTTGAGACAGAATCTTGTTACGTTGCCCAGGCTAGCCTCGAACTTGTGATCCTCCGACCTCAGTCTCTCAACTAGCTGGGATTACAAGCTTGTGGCATGCAACTTTTACATGATTGTATTTAAAAAGCACATTTTAAGCTGGGCATTGTAGCACATGCCTTTAATCCCAGTAGTCAGGAGGCTGAGGCAGGAGGATCATTGTGAGTTCGAGACCAGCCTGGGCTACAAAGTGAACTGCATAGTGAGACTCTGTCTCAAAAAATAGGGCCGGGGATTTAGTTCAGCAGGGTAAGCACCTGCCTGGCAGGTGCAAGGTTGTGAGTTCAATCCCAAGTACCAAAAAAAGGCACATTTTGCAATTCTTTCTCTTATATATGGGACCAATAGATTAATTTATTCAACATATACTAATGCTAAATATAAGAAGATAGAAGACATAAAAAGGATTTATAATCTGATAGGAGTATTCAGACTTGCACACTAATAAAATACTAATCAGAAACATCTAAAACCCTACACATGGGACATTGAAGTGGCTTAGTCCTGAGTATTATGTACTAAAAGCTTTAAAAGGATTATCTTCCCTGCTAGAACATGACACTCATGTGTGCAGTTATTTATCCATAACTCCACCTCCCAGAGCTGTACATGGCAAATTTTCTTACATTTGGTACACAGTAGATATTTATTTAATGAATCTCACTGTGCCTTTACAACCATACAAAAAAAATAGAGAGGTTAGTGTCTAGGTCCTAGAAAGTCTCCTGGATTTGAATCCTGGCTTCATGACTCACTGCGAAGTGATCTTGGTGAAGTTACTGGTTGTCTGTGACTCAGTTTCCTGATATGAAAAGTGTGGTTAATAATAGTGCCTAGTAACAGTACCAAACAATAGTACTAGTAGAGTTATCATGTGGACGTCATAAGGCAATTCATGTACCACATTCAGAATAGTGCCTGACATGATAAACATTAAAATGTCAACTCATTTCTGTCACTACAATGATCCTCATTTTACAAAGGAATGAAGGCTTGGAGAAGTCCATTAAGCCATGTTTGTGTTTTAACTGTATCACTCTAACATCACCCGAAAAAGTACAAAAGCAAAGCAGACCAAGATTTGTGTCAGAGCATTTTCTTGTAAGGTAAAGATGAAGTGTTTGTCTATATCCAAAGATGATAAAATCAGTGGAGAACTTGAAAATAGTTTGCTCTAAACTGAGGTCAACAAACCCTAGCACAACTCCTTCTTACTACTTTCTTTCTTAAGGCATCAGTTGTTTCTGTCAGAGAAGCTCCCTGGTGCGGGTAGATGGACTGACTGGCTGTTGGTATAGCCATTTTTTGTACGACTCATGAGGCAGTTCATAACATAATTTAGAAATACCAGGGATAGCAGGATTAGTAATCATGCTGGCTGCTGATGTAAACTCTATTTGGATACACTGCTTCAAAAATAACCTAAAACACAATTACCACCAGGAAGATCGGGCTAGTTGAATGACTACGGAAATATCATTCAGATAATTCATTAACTAATTTCAGTGCTCCGCAAACATAGCCTCCTTCAAGGCAGTGGCTGGAGGGCTAATTCATGGGCCTGGGTTCAGGGGCCAGGAGGGTGTGTAGTTCTCTCTTCAGGCATTAGCGTCACGAAGTGGCACTCTTGGTTGGTAGAGAGACTTCCTCCCTTGCTGTCCATAGCATCTGTGCGAAGGTGCTACAGAAGCCCAGAAATACTTCCAAGGCATCAAATGACCCTATTCCTCCCCTCTTGGCTTACTCCATTTATAATTCGACACAGACTTTCAGAGAGCTTGGGTTTTTTTGTTTGTTTGTTTGTTTTGTTTTGTTTTGTTTTTTGCAGCACCAGGGATCGAACTCACAATCTCGCACCTGCCAGGGCAGGCACTTAAGCCACTGAGCTGAACTCCCGGCCCTAGTGTTTTGAGGCAGGGTCGCACTATGTAGCTCAGGCCGGTCTTGCGCTCGCGTTGTAGCCCAAGCTGGTCTCAAACTCACAACGCTCCTCCTACCTCAGCCTCCCGAGTGCTGGGATTAAAGGCGTGCGCCACCATGCCCGGCTTTTCAGAGAGCTTGTAAAGGCAAGCAGGTGGCTGGTCACTTATGTAGTTTGAATCCACTGTTTTTGCTGCATTGAGCAATGCATGGGACAATGATTTACTAGAGACAAAAGGGACCCCTGCCCCACTGCCTGGGGAGCATCTGCCAGAAATATGTGTGCTCTCACTAGTTCACCAGATGGGTTCTGTAGCCAACATACTAGGATTTTTGAGAGTGTTAAAAAAGTGTAAAGGTGAGAATGGGCCCCTCGGGGACCCACCCCACTGAGCCTGAGCAGCTTGGACCACAGTACAACTAATCTGCCTTCCTGGGGACTGTGCGACCGGCACAGACTCCCAGAAGAAAATGAGAATGGGCCCCTCTGGGACCCACCCCGCTAAGCCTGAGCAACACTGGTGCTCGGGCTTAGAATCAAGAACAACCCCCCTCCCACACACTCCCGGCAACCTGTTGGTTCAGAGGTCTGGCTAAATTGATAGCAACTAAGGAACTTTAAGCAACTAAATGTTAGTATTGTTTCGTTAATTTTGCAGGCCTGGGGTCAGCAACCTGAGCATCTCTTTGGAAGATGACAGTAGGCAATGTAACAAATAAGGGGGATTCTCTTCTGTCTTGTCTTCAAGGCCCAGTACGGTGCTCATTGTTTTGCTTTACTCTGATTTTTTTTTCTTTATTTTATATTCTGTTTTTATTGGTTTTATTCTGTTTTGTTTTTGGTTCAATTCTACTATACCTGTCAGAATGGTCAGCTATTCCAAAGATAACAAGATATACTATAGTAGCTATTGTTTTCATAGTATCTTCCTTCAAAGTTCTGTACCAGTTCTGCTGCCTTGTTTTGATTGACTTTGTTCTGTTATGTTCTGTTGGATTTTACTATCTTAAAAAAAAAAGTGTAAAGGTGTTTGCAAAGCATATAAAAGTCCCACTGCTTTGCACAAATCACCCCTTGAATCTGCAGAGAAGTGGGTAATAGAGGCATCTACTTCAAAGACTTAATGAATCAGGTGGCATAAGAAATATAAAGTTTTTTAGGATAATGTTTGCCATGAAGCCAAGCTCAGCAAGTGTATGAGCTATTCTTCTTGTCATCTGACTTGACACACTTCCACGTGGCCTTTGCAGGAGACAGATTCCGACTCTGCGCCTTCCCTGCGCGTGCAGCTCTGTCTGCTGTCAGGCCCATCCTCCCGTGGCCACTCTTCTGATGGTCCTGAAGATCAACTACTCAAAATGCTGAACGGGAATTCGTTCTGAACTTTTAAGATCAGTAACAGTAGCACACTCTCCTCTGGCTGGTAAAGATTTCCCAATAGCCCTGTTTAGATCTGCCAGACCACTACCTGTTTTTGAAAAAGAAAGAAAAAGAAAATTTTTGTGTCTCCTGACTGTACTATGCTGTTTTCCTGTTTTCTTTCAGAGTAGTGAATGTCAGACATCACTTGGGCTAAAGACAAGACTAGCATTTCTCAACCTAGTAAACACACCCATCTGGATTCAACACAGGGGGCATTAGCATTCCAACTGCTTCCTGTAATCAGCTAGAATGATCCAGGCTGCAAGCGTGGAAATTAAATTCTGGAAGTGATTTTCCCATTCTGGAAGCTGTTTCAATTACAGCTTCTTGAAGATGAACCTCCGGTAAGCAGCAAACCTACAAGCTCTGGCACCTACATAGTGAGCCTGCACAAAGGGAACCTGGCCCTGACTCAAGGAAGACGCCACCTGCAGGCTGAGAACACAACCACTAAACAGAGGGATAGGCTTGTGCCACTAGGCACCTGTGGCAAAACAGACATCCAGAGATTCCGAGCAAACATGTCCTCAAAGACTTTTGGTTCAGTGTCAATGAGGGAGACTAATAGGTCATTTCCGTGAAATAGATAGTGCTAAACCTCAGTGCTGTAGATGCATTAGTTCAGTTTGGGATTGAGAAGATGTGACCCCAAAACAGTGTGGTGGCACACACCCATAATCCCAACACTTGGGAAGCTGAGGCAGGAGGATTGCTGTGAGTCTGAGGCCAGTCTGGGTACACAGTGAGTTCAAGGTGAATCTGAACTACATAGAGAGACTCTGTTTAAAAAAAATGTGACCACAAATTGAATCTCCATGATTGAATAATAGTCAGAGGGGAAGTAAAAACAATTAAGATGTGTGATGGACATGTACCAGCTCCCTACAATGTATGTAATACTTATGTATCATAAACATGTACTAATAAAAATAAAAGATAAATAATAGCTTTGCAAAGAGAAGTGGGAAGTATTTCAAGAAAAAGCAAGCAAAAGCCAAAAGCAACAGAGCACACGTACATATCTACAAAAGTGTGCATGCATGTAACTCCAACTGGCCCAGGATTCAAGTGCAAGGAAGGCCGTGCCAGCAGACCAGCTGGGCACAACTTTGCCCTTCACCACCATTTTTCAACAACATAAAGTCCTTTAGACATTGTCCCAAGATTTTGTTTTCAAGACAGTAGATTTCTTATACATGAGAGATGCAGCCCTGTAGCCCTCCTAAAATTCTCAGAGAATATCAAACTCCATCTTCAGAGTGGGCAATGGGTCCCCGGGATTAGAATTAGGCTTCAGTGAGTTTCAGAATAGTCAGTTTGCAGAGGTAGAGGAACCAATCCAAGGCAAACCTCAGGGCATAGCAATCAGTCCTAGAAGATCTTGTCTGTAAGCCACTGGAATGATTTTTGGAGCAGTTTCAGAGGTCACTGTGGAGGTGGCTGAAGTGTGAACTGGCAGTAGATAATTCTTTACTAAAGATTCCACTGGTGTGGAAATGATTTGGAGGCTGAACGGAGGCTCTTGTTAAAGCTGAGTCAAGAAACAGGAGCCCATACTTGTTCATTTTTTCTATGCTTCCATTTGGGTGAAGGCTGCTTAATAAGGGAGGGCTGAATGTATGAAACCTACATCTGGCTGCCATGGACCCACTCAGGATGGGCGTTAGTAGAGAGTCAGACAGGCCTATGTTCCAGAAAGTCCTAACCTTGCGGTTGTTTGTGGGACATATGTTACTTAATTTCACTAAGTGCCAAGTTCTTTGCTATTAAAATGGCGACAAGCTGGGCATGGTGGCACATGCCTTTAATCTCAGCACTCGGGAGGCTGAGGTAGGTGGAGCATTGTGAGTTCGAGGCCCGCTTGGGCTACAACATGAGCCCAAGGCTGGCCTGAGCTACATGGTGCGACCCTGCCTCAAAAAACTAGGGCCAGGAGTTCAGCTCAGTGGCTTAAGTGCCTGTCTGGCAGACGTGAGGCTGTGAGTTTGATCCCCAGTGCCGCAAAAAAATAAATAAAATAAAATAAAATGGCGACAAATCAAGCTCATGGGTTGCTGTGTATATCAAAAGAATGTTCATGGAAAACTGGCATCGCAATAAGTGTCTGATAATAATAGGTTTATCCAGGTGCAACTGAATAAAAGATTGTAGCTAGTGTCTACTTTTGAATTTTTCCAGTTACTTGAGAAGCAGTTTGGAGGCCTTCTAAGATGTCACCATGGTGGCCAGTGGGGTCACAAATAGGAACCTGAGGGCCTCCTGCCAGCTTTTCCTCCTCTCTGTGCACCTTCTGAGCTCCTCACATGAGCCAGCAGCATCCTAACCACCTTCTTGACACAAGGATGTGGGATAAAGGGCACCCAGTCAAAAGATGCAATCTGTGTTCTCATTTACAACTACAATAGAAGGTAAACATTTTCATTGCTCTTAGTTTTGAAATCCCAGAAGCAGGGAAGATTTAGTTTGTTACTTTTTTCTTTTATGAGGTTAAAAAAAAGAAAGAAAGAACCGGGCTAGGGACATAGCTCAGTGATAGGCTCTGGAATTAAACCCTATTAAACAAAAGCAAACAAACAAACAAGAACAACAAAAATAAAATTACTTCTTACTATAGTTGTATTCCTATGGCCCCGCAAAGTCTCATGTAATCATGGCATGGACGCAGCTGAGACTGGCGTTCGTGATTGGCTTGTTGTCTAGTGCTGGGATTGGCGATGTGAGTGCTGCACACACCCAGGAGTGGAGCTGACATACAGTGTAAAGGCAGTAAGAAGGCATGTCTCTTGTCAGTTATCAGCTTGCTGTTTTGCGGCTGCCATGAAGGGCTGCCCCGCCACACCACCCTGCCTTGCAGTTGACTGAGTGTGACCTGAAACCTCCAAGAACTGTAAGAAATAACCTTTCCTTCCCTAATTATGGGCATCAGGTATTCTGTCTCAGCAAGGAGAGAAAAGTAACTAAGACACTTCTTAAACATTGTAGGACACAAATTGACAGGGTCTCACTATGTAGCTCAGGCTGATCTGGAGCTCATTATGTAGCCCAGCCTCAAACTCATGGAAATTCTCCTCCTTCAGCCTCTCAAATGCTGGGATCACAAGTGTGTGCCACCATGCCAGGATACTTTGCTTCTTCTTGTCTCAATTTCCTAACCTGTAAATGAGATAATAGTGAAACCTTCCTCTTAGGGTTATTGTGAAGATTAAATGAAAACATATGAAACACACTAGGAGAAAACACACATTCAAGGGGTTGGGGGTTTAGCTCAGTGGCACAAGTGCCTGCCTGGCAAATGCAAGGTTGTGAGTTCGATCCCTGGTACCAAAAAAAAAAAATAAAAATAATAAACAAAAAACAAGTCATAGCAATTATAATAAAAGTATTCTGCTTCCCGAGTTGATTTAGGATTTTTTTCCAGAAACACTCCATGTTTACAAGAAAATACATTTACACAAAAAAGATGTGGTATTTTTATATAATGGAATACTACTCGCTATAAAGAATGATAAACTAGACATTTTCCCTCTTAAAAGGCTGCACCTTGAAAATATACTTCTCAGTGAACTAAATAAGTCACACATGTAACCCTTATATTGTTGCACTTGTGTGACAAAATGAAAGAAAATTCATGTACGTATATAAAAAATTGGTTAAGATGGTTAAAGAAAAAGAATTTTGAGTGAAAAGTAGTTCTCACAGGGTCATTTTCAGATTACATTTTTATTGTGAATTGTTCTTTTGAAAATAATATAGCAGTCATAACAAAAAAAATAGTCATATTGCTTGTTTCTCTCAATTCATTGAGGGGAAAACTTTGTGCTAATAATTTTCTGGATGATGTTTCATGTCTATATCCTATACTCTAAACAACTACTGTGAATATAACAATATGCAGTGTATCAATTATTGTTACTTTCCTATTGGCCTATTTTGAAATTGTTTTACTATAATCTCTTACTTTTTTTCTGTTTAAAATTTTAAAAAATTAAAAGCCATATATGGCCTTAATCACTAAAAAAAAAAAGAAAGAAAGAAAATACATTTACACACACCTGAACATGGAGAGATGTTATATTTAATGTTCGTCAACTCACTGCTTTCAGTTAACAGTAATTTTGGGCATGTTTCCATATTAATGCATATTGATTCTCCCACATTCCATTTGAATGACTGGGCAGTATTTCATTGAATGAGTATGCTGCAATTTATATGTCTAAAGGGAAATATTTAAAATCTATAATTATATGTTTTTCAGAGATTTTATATTTGAAAACACACGCAAACAACCACTTGAATAATTCAAACACACTTTTGGCATTTACAAATTCTGTAAACTTGACCCACATTACGTACAAACAATGCCTATGAGGCAAACTGGACCTTCAGATCAAGAGCAGTGTGGGCCAGAATGGGCATGCCTAATGGGGCAAGTTAAAAACAGTGTACATTACTAGACTTTTTCCAGACTAATTTAGAACAGAATGGAGTATTAAAGGGCATTATAGTTATTTGTTCAAACTTTTAAGTACAATATAAAAGGACCAGTGGTTTTACTATTATATTTTCCGTTTGGCTTCCTAGCACCTCAAATTCAATCCATGTCCTGCTGTTCAAAGGTATTTTAAAATGAGCCAAGTCTTAATTGAAGTGGAAGTGCCTGAAGCCAAAGTTAATACCAGGAACAAGCGGGAGTCAAATTTTTGGAGGTAGACTGTTGTAGCTCTGCATTTGAAATCCTTTTGGCTTTTGGGGCTGGCTAAAGTTCTGGTTGTAGACTGGATAATTAGTACTGAGCTAAATCAAATCAGAATTGCAGCTCAAGTGATTCTGCTGAACTTCAGATTCCCTTGGAGCACAAGAAAAGAGTTGTGCTACAGGCCCCATGTGCCTAAGTTAGATAGTACCTGGTGTGATTTCCACCAATATTATGAAGGTTACTAAATATACTAGCTACCGATCTGGAAGCTACAAACACAATGGACAATAGGATGAGACTGGGTCTCTGTCCTTGTGGAGCTTAAATCTTTTTATGGGATTGACATAAATAAGTAAAAATAAATAAATAAATAAAGCATGTAATTAATACCAATAAACAGAACAATGAAAATGGAGTTGCTTATTAATTCATTTCTGTTACAATAACAAAATACCTGATCAAGGGCCAGGAGTTTGGCTCAGTGGCTTAAGCGCTTGCCTGGTGGGTGCGAGGTTGTGAGTTCGATCCCGGGTGCCACAAAAATAAATAAATAAATAAATAAAAATATCTGATCACAGACCCATCTCCGATCACAGACCCATCTCCTAACACAGACTTTCACAGGATACTGCAGCAAATTCCAGACCTTCAACTGCATCCTTTGGATCTCTAGTGTGCAGATAGTGTACTAAATCTGCATGAAGACAATTTTGAGAACTTCTGGGAAATTGGAGGAGTGGTAAACAGCACAGAAACAACCTCTCGGAGAGTTCGTGTTCAGACACTGGTATATAGTAACCTGAGGAAAAGAAGAAGGAAGGAAGTGGGTCCCTGGGACCCAGCAAGGTTCTGAATTGAGAATTAAAGACCACGGAGAGAGTGAAGAGAGAGACCTCAACACAGAAGAAGGAGGCGCAAGCCATATTTTCTTCCTGAGCCCTGACTCACTGTGTGGGAGGGGTAGGTTGACCCTGCAGATGCATGGTAACTTCTGGCCACCCCAGAAACCCCTGCAGAAAAATGCACCAGTAGAACGGAGCAGTGGACACAGCAAACTGCAGTGACTGGTGAGGTATTCAGGTTCAGACATCCCCCAGGAGAGGGCAATTGGCTGTTAGACATCTTGGAGAGGGTACAACTGAGCTTGGAAGTGAAAACAGCTGCTGGTTGGCCCCATCTAACGTCATAGCGAGGCAGAACCTAGTTCAAGTCAGTAGGAGGTCAAACCGCTGAGTGCAAGCTGGTTGGGAGCCAAATTCAATCCAGCATGAGCCACACGGAGTGTTTTAGGCTACTCCGTAAGGCTATAAGCTGGCTTGCTGGGATTAATCAACAGGGATCTGGACTCTGTCCACTCTGTCACCAGTGAGAGCAGAGACACGCCCTGAAATGGGTATTTTCTTCTTCTTTTTTTGTTTTGTCCTTTTACTTGCGATAGTTCATTCTTGTTTTTATTAGTGTGAACACTGTTTCTGGTTTTTTTGTTGTTGTTGTTCTGTTCTGTTCTTGTTTTGTTTCTTCTTTCCCACTTTCCCTCCTGACTTCACTGGTTTCCCAAAGTTTGTGTAATCTTCCTTTGTCCTCCAGCCTTGATTCTAATCTCTTCCTCTTCTTTTAATTTTCTATTTTTTCCCCAAGCCCTTTTAAATTTTGTCCCCTGAGGACAAAATTGCCATACTGAGGGCATATTTACAGTATACAATTTTCTGGTATGTTTTAAATTTTCTTATATAACCACAAATCTAGTTGATATGGTTAAAGGTGGCTAATTAGTAATTAACCACAGTTTGTAATTTTCTAGGTTATGTTTGATGCTGTTGTTATTGCTGATTGTACTACTTTACCCAAGGTAACATAATTGTTCTAACCACTTGTTCTTTCAAGTATACCAAAACTGAGATCATGTAAGGGTCATCAACAATACTATAGACCAGTGCCACAGAGCCAGGGGTTATGCCAAGTAGGCAGTAACTTCTCATCCCTAATAGTTTGAAGAGGTAGGATTCTTACAACAGACTCAAAACCCAAGTCACTTACACCTGGAAGACAACTCTGAGAAGTAGTCATTTGCTAAGCATTCTAAACACTAGAAATAAAGCTACCTGCCATAAGCAATTTATAGGAATCAACCCAGAATTAAATTTAAAAAAAGAAAAAGAAAATGAGAAGACACCTAAGCAAGATGCAAGTCTAGACTTTCAGCTCACCAAAGACAAATGCAGGGGGCAGTGAGGTGGAACAGTTTGAAAGTCACCCACCTGGACTCTCTGAAGTGATAACAGCAGAAGTAACAAAGCAGATAAATGAGGCTCTAGAAAAAAATCGAATCAGAAACAATCTCTTAGATAACTACAGAGATAGCAACCATAATGAAAAACATGCTTAGTGACTCTAGAGCACAAACAGATAAAAAATAGAAGAACTTAGGAAAATGATAGAAACCACAAACACCCAGCATAAGAAAGAAATGGGATCCATGAACCAGATTCAACAGATATCCAGATTAAAAATTCCATTGAAAGTATCTGCAGCAGGATGATCCACTGTGGGGACAGAATTTCAGACATGGAAGACAGGATTGCAGTCTGCAAACATGAAAACAAAGCTTTCTTAAAAATAGCAAAGAACCATGAAAAATCAATCCAACAGCTGCTAGATGACGCAAAGAAAATATGTGATTGACTGAGTCAATGAAAAACAGGAGGTATCGCAAACAACATAAAAAACCTGTTCACAGAAGTAGTGAACAAAACTCTTCAAGCATGAAAAAAGAACTTGACATACAGATAAGTGAAGCATATAGAACTCCAATTAGCCATGATAAAAAAAAATCTACATTAAGGCATAGAACAGTCAAGATTCCAGAAATTCAACTCAAGAACAGAATATTAAAAACTGTTAGAGAAAAGAAGCAAATCACCTATGAAGGAAAGGTCATCAGAATCACAACAGATTTCTCATCACAAATCCTTAAGTCAAGGAGAGATTAGAGTGAAGTATTTCAAACCCTGAAAGAAAAACAACCTTCACCCAAGTGAAAGAGCTATAAGACTAGCTTTGAAATTGATGGAGAAGTAAGATATTTCTAGGACAGACTACACCTGAAGAGATTCATGACCACCAAACCAGCACTCCAAAATGTTCTGAAGGACATTCTAGAAAAAGATACTGAGGACTACAACTCCGTGAACTCCAACAGGATGAATCCAATAGGCAAGGCATCTTGGTTACTTTTCTCTCATTGCTGGGACAAAATACCCAAAATTAAGGAAGGAAAGGTTTATTTAGCTCACAGTTTGTGGAGGATTTCAGTCCATAATCAGCTGACTCCAAAGCAGGGTGGCAAGGCACAGGGGCTACACTTCAAGGCGGCAGAAGACAGAAAAAGCAGCAAGAGCAAAAAAGAGAGGAGAGCAAGTCTCTTCTCACATTGTAAGCAGGCTACGCCCCGACCAGGGCATGTGTAGCCCTATCATACTATCTCTGAGCCCTCCTCTTGCACAGGCTCAAGATGATTACAAAATGAGGTCACTGGCCCCTGCTGAATCACTTAGTTAAACTTCTAAACTTCTCAAGTTTATGCAATGTATCAACCATAACACAAGGCAAGTAATTAAACAGAGGTGGGGAAAAAAGGGAGTCCACAATACGAAAATAACACGACAAAGATAAGTGAATACATATTAACTATAACCACCAATGTAAACAGTCTCAATTCACCAATAAAAAAAAAAAACTCAACTGGCAGAATGGATCAAGAAGCAAGATCTAGCCAGGTGTGGTAGCACAGACATGTAATCCCAGCATTTGGGAGGCTGAGGCAGGATTACCAGCCTTCATTACAAAGTGATCTCAAGGCCAGCCTGAACTGCATAGCAAGACCCTGTCTCAGAAAAGACAGAAAAAGGGGGAGGGGGAGGGAGGGGAAGGAGGGAGGGGGAGGACGAGAAGAAGGAAGATCCAACAATATGCTCCATACAAGGAACACGCTTAATTCAAAAATAAATTCATAGACTGAAAGTCAAAGGATGGAAAACAATACTCCATGGGACAGGAACCCAGAAAAGAGCAGGGGTAGCTTTTCTATTTGCAGACAAACTGAATTTCAAGCCAAGACTGATTAAGAGAGATGACAGTCACTACATCCTTGTAAAGGGAACAATCCATGAGGAAGAGATAACAATTATAAATACATGTTCACCAAATACCAGTATACCCCACTGTATAAAGCAAATATTAACAGACATGAAAAATCAAATAAGCACTATTACAGTTTTTTTCCTTTTTCGGCACCAGGGATCAAACTCAAAACCTCACGCCTGCCAGGCAGGTGCTTAAGCCACTGAGCCCTAGTTTTTTGAGACAGGGTCGCACTATGTAGCTCAGGCTGGCCTTGCACTCACGTTGTAGCCCAAGCCAGCCTCGAACTCACAACGCTCCGCCTACCTCAGCCTCCTGAGTGCTGGGATTAAAGGCATGCACTACCATGCCCGGCTCAAGCACCAATACAATTGTAATGGGAGCCCTCAATACCCGACTGTCACAAATAAACAGATTAACTTGACAAAATATCAATGAAGAAATATCAGAACTGAACCAAACTTTACAACAAATGGACTGAGTAGATGTCTAGAGAGTGTTTCACCTCACAACATCACAGTACACATTCTTCTCAGCTGCTTATGGGATGTTCTACAAAATAGACCACACACTAGATCATAGAACATGCTGAAGTAAATGCAAAGGAATTGAAATTATCCCATGCATATTATCAGACCACAGTGCAATAAAACTGGAAATCAATGGCAAAAGAAAACACAAGAACTTCGCAAACACGTCAAAATTAAGTAACACCCTCCTGAAAGACCAATGGGTCACATATAAAATGAATGAAGAAATTAGACAGTTTCTACAATTAAACAATAATACCAATACAATATACCAGAACTTATAGGACACAATGAAAGCAATCATATAAGGAATATTTATAGCAGTGAATTCTCATATCAGAAAAACAGTGAACTAAAATAAACAACCTAATGTTGAATCTCAGACTTCTAGAAAACAAAGAGCAAGTGAAGCTCAAATCTCAGACAAAGGAGAAAATTATACAGATCAGAGTAGAAATTAATGCAATGGAGACTAGGAAAATAATACAAAGAATTGATGAATTGAAGAGTTGATTCTTAAGGTAAAATAAAATTGACAAATCCTTATCCAACCTTATCCAAAAAAAAGCAAAGAAAAGAATCAAATTCATACAGTTAGGAATGAAAAGGGTGAAATCACAACAGATCCTGCAGAAATCCAGAAGATCAATA
>RJWM01039582.1:0-16021 GCA_004363535.1 Dasyprocta punctata
CACCCATGTTTATAGCAACCCAATTTGTAATAGCCAGATCTTGGAAACAACCCAAGTGCCCATCAATCAAAGAATGGATAAAAAAGATGTGGTATTTTTATACAATGGAGTACTACTCAGCTATTAAGAAAGATTGTATTGAGACTTTTATAAGTAAATGGTCACGACTTGAGACCATACTCATAAGCGAGATAAATCAGACCCACATGTGTAAATACTGTATTGTCTCCCTAGTGTAAGAAATGGAAAAGTATATATGATTCAAAATCTATAATAAATACTATGGAAGGGTAAAAAACAGCTCAAAGAGCAAAGATAATCGGGAAGGGAATAGGCAGAAAGAGAAAAGGGAAGAGGAAAAGATACAAACCTGTATATATGTATATGTAAGATAACTAAAAAGAACACTGCTGAATGTATTCATTATTGAGAAAGAACAATTAATACTAATATGATTAGATCAATCTTGTATGTCTATATCTGTTAATGTAAGAAACCATTTTAAAGATAACGATGCGCAATATTGCAACCATTGTCAAGCTTCTATCTTCCGGTTGTGTAAACCTGCAATGTTGTGTATTTACTCTAGTCGATTGCTTGTCTCTTTTGCTTGTTGTTCTTACTATATATGTCATCTTTTTTGTTGTTGTTGTTGTTTTTGTTTGTTTTGTTTTTCTTCGCTCAAATAAAAAAATAAATAAATATTCTTGTGACTGTACGAATGTTTATATCAAATACAAGAGGACTAACTGTCCCTGTTGAAAATGCGGGAGGGTATCTTTCTGTCTTTTTTTTTTTTTTAGGACATTTGCAATAGAAAACAGCATAGCTAAGTTCTTTCTGTATTTAATATATGAAAATCCGGTTCAAACTAAATAAAATTTTTGTCATTTTATGGTCTTGGAATGTCTGTCTCAGAGACCTGAGAAAGTTTTCTGCAAATGTTGTAGAGAGATACACTATAGTTAGCTTATATGTAGGCAGCCAGAAAAGAATAGGAAATGGAAAAATGAACACAGGAAAAAGAAAAAGTGTTTAAGAACTCTAACTTGGGAAAGAAACTTTCCTGTTTATTATTATTTATCTTTTCCTTCTGCTTAACTGTTCATACTACCTGGTGTATTAATTCTATTAGAACTTTTGCCATTCTTACCTTTGTTGACTCTTTCTAGAAACAGAATGTTTGAGAATTTTCTGGAGTACTGGTTTTATGATCATGAGTTTTTTTAAGAGCTCTTTATCATTGAGATAACATTTCTCTATAAATTTTGAAAAATAATTTTGCAGGATTTATCAGGTTGGGTTCAAGACTGTTTTCTTTTGGGATTTGAAACACTTCACCACAAGCTCTTTCAACTCTTAAGGTTTCTGTTGAAATGTCCACTGTAATTTTGGTGAGTTTCCTTCATAGGTGACTCATTGTTTTCCTCTTTTTTTTTTATGATTTCATTCTTGTGAAAGATTTCTGAAATTTTGACTATGATGTGTTGTGGGGAGTTTTGTTTCTGATCTTGACAATTTGGCATTCTACATGTATGGAAAAAAATTTTATTACTTCTTTAAATATGTCTTCTTTTTAGTGTTTGTGCGTTGTTTCTGATAATTTACTAATCCTAATTAATCTTAGTCTTCTTTGCATCCTCTAGAAGCTATTACATACATTTTCATGTTCTTATGTTATTTTTTTAAGTACCTATCATTAACTGGTCACTGGCAACATCCGTGTGTTCTAGTTTTCATATTCTGTTTTCACATTCATCACTTCTAAGGCTCATACTTGTGGTAGAATTTTTAATATCCTGAATTTCTGTTTGGAGTCTTTCTATGGACTTTTTACTTCATTCAATTTACCACTTCTGCTTTTTTGTTAGTGTCTTTCATAGTCTCACTGGTAGTTTTATTTGGCTCAATATATTTTTACTTAAATGTTCTATGAGCTTGCTAAATAACTTACTGATCTGTTCCATTAGTTCCCCTGATATCATTTGCAGTAAATTTTGTTCTGTGCTTTTGCTTTGCTTTTGATGCTGTATGGATCAATTTTTTGTGGACATTATGAGTTTTTGGAGATGCTTTGTTGGCTTTTCTATTTTTGTGTGTTTGAATTTGTGGATTGATTGTAGTGGAAATCTTCATTTCTACCATAGTATGTAGATCTTAATGTCTTCTTTTCAGTGGTCTCCTCTGGACATGGCTAGCTGTTCATCTTTGCCTCTGTCGCACAATCTAACCATCTCATTCCCCTGAGATGGAAAGTGGCAACATATTCCACCCAGTATCTGGAATGGGCTACAGTATTTTTAATAACCACAAAGCTGTTCAGTTATTGTGTTCCAAAGGAAACTAATCAATAGTATTAGATGTGTTCATTCGACTCTAGTAAGAAAATTAGCACCACTGTGACATCAAATATAAACTGAGTATTGGTAAATGTTAAGGAACAATAAAGTACCAACTTTATCCACTGAAAAGAAATCTGTCATTATGGCACAAACACTAAGACAAACCACAGCATTGACCTAGAACAAATATGCTAAATGAAACAACTTTACCTCTACTAAAAATATAACCAAAATATCATTGATATAAGTAGCTTTCTAGAGACTCATAAAACCTAGTAGTTATACAAGTAAAGACAACAGGAATGAACAACAGGCAAATGAAAAAGGCAGCATTTAAGATATTAATCAAATGAATATAAGAAAGAGGAAAGTGATGTGTGGCTCCTACTGATGAGTAAAAAGAAATTAATAGTGATAGAGTGTAGCTGAGAAAATGAACAAGGATAAACAAAGAAAAAGAAGTGCAAAAATTGGAAATCCATTAATAAAGAAAGGTGAAAATGTTGAAAGAAAAAAAGAGAAAACCAGATTAAAAACTAAAATGGGAGAAAAAAAGAGAGAAAAACCACATCCCCCCAAAAGATGAAGGAATGATACAAATAACTAAAAATTTTAAATTCAAAAAAGATTGGCCAAAGGAAACATTCCTGTGTTATTGAATGAGTAATTTATCCACAAGATCTGCAGTTGTGGGATTGGGATTCAGCTGGTCATGATTTCCTATGCCTAATTTTAGATCCCATGGATACTGTTAGTCACTATCTGCTCTAGAGGCCCCTCCATCTATTCCCCCTACGTTGTAGTCATCATCCAAGCCAAGACAAGTCCTTGCTCCTGTTGGTAAATGGGGAAAACAATAAGTCCTCTGATCACTGCTGCATGTGGGCTACAGTACAAGGGTTCTAGTGAATTGTATGATTTAATATCTGCAGTTGTAAGGCCTGGGTCCTCCCTTCTCTCCTTGGGCATTTCTCTTATCCTGAATCGGTTTGGTTGGTCATCATTTCTGTTGCTCCATGCCGTGGGAAAACAAAATGTAGAGGTAGCCTGGAGTTGTTATGGGGTGATACCTTTGTATTAGGATACACTGCACACCCACTTGGTCTTGCTTGCTCATGTGTGGGAGGGGTGCCACTTTCCCAAAGGGAAGTATTTAGTTACATTTATAACATTTAGCACAAAAGTAGAGTACATAAGTCCTTAACACAGAATACTACAATAAACCATATAGGTAGTACCATGTGACTTGCATGCTGTTCAATAATTTCTATTGTCATGGGATCTCAGGAAACATTATGTATGAGTACTTGGGAGACTGCTTATAAATGGTGCTTTCTTTTTTTCCTTTTTTTCTCTTTATTTGTTTTAAGGAAAAATGCCAGAAAGGTAGAGGTGACGTTGTAGTCAAGAAAATAATTTTGATTCTTAAATTAGGATGAATCATGCTTACCTTTATAAGTTTTTCATTGCTGGGACACAATATCCAACCCCCATGATTTAAAGGAGAAGAGGTTTAAATGGCTCACTGTTTCAGTCCAGTCACTGAGCTGGCTGCAAAGCAGAAATGGCCTGGTGGACATGTCTGGCAGAGAAGTTTCTCACATCATGGAGGCCATGAAGCAAAGAGATAAGAGAGGAAGAGAGGGATAAATATTCTTCCAGGTCATGCCCACGGTGAGCTCCATCCTCCCTCCTAGGCCCCACTCCCTAACAGCATATTTAGATATGGCTTCATCTGTGGATTTATGGATGAGTATAGTGCCCTAATGATCCAATCACTGTTAAAAGTCCCACTTTGGAACATTAGTCTTTGGGAGACAATTTTTTGTTGTTGTTGTTTGGTATTGGGAATCAAACTTAGGACCCTGCATTTGCAAGGCAGGTTGGGAAACATTCTTGATCTAAGCCACAGTATTATACTCATCTTTTTTAAAAACTTTTATATTATGTGTTAGCTAATTTTCTCATTGTTGAGACAAAATACTCAATCCCCAAAGTTAAGGGAGAAAAGGTTTATTTGCCTCACAGTTTGTAGAGGTTTCAGTGCACATATGACTAGCTCCAAGGCAGGGTGGCATGGCTGAAAACTATCACAGAAAATAAACAGTTCATCATAGGCAGAGGTAGCAAAGGAACCAAGGGACCTTCACAGCTTTTTTCTAGTCCTTTATACTCCCTCTAGGCTACCAGAATTAGGGTGGGACAAAACAATCAGTGGACTTATTTAGTAATTATACATCCTTAACCCCAGCATCATATACCATAGATTCAGCCACCTCTGAGAAAGCTCCACATATGAACACATGAGATTTGGGGGACATTTAGACACAAAACATAACAACACACTTACTGCTGATTGGAATCTTGAAGAATTTCTTACTGCCTTTAAGTTAATAGCATTAAAATTTGTTAGTGTTTCTTCTCTATAGAAAACTTACTGTATGAACTAGTGAAACTATGAAGACAAAACTATCACACAATAATGAATTAATTTTCTTCTGTAAAAATAGGTGTATCCTAAAAACATCTAGTATTGATTTGCAGAATACATGAGAATAAGATTTTGGATTCATGTTAGTCTCTTTAAGTAACAAAAATTTTTAAAAATATGTGCATTCATTGGGTTTCATATATTGCCATTTTATAGTGTTGTAGTCAGGGTTTGCAAGGAAAACAATTTAGTAATTCATAGAATTATTTTATAATAGTTACCCAAAGAATCAAACACAAGAAGTGCAGGAAACCTGGCCACACACTAAACACTCCAAAGAATCCAGCTGAGAGCAGTGTCCTTCAGGAGTCCAGCTGAAGACCTAGAGCCCATGCAATGTCTCATGAAAGTCTGTTTCATGCATTTGGTTGTGAAGGCCCAAAGGTCAGTGGTGAAATTCAGATTACCTGTGCCAGCAGAATGAAGGATCTGTGCCAGTAGAAAGAGCAATCTGCACCAGAGCCAGGAAGTGATGCTCAAAGTAAGGACCAGGACTCCCCCTAAAATATCACAGCCATCCTTGATGACGACAAAGTCCCAAGCTCCTCCAACAAGAACAGCTGAGTTCATATCAGGAAGCCAGCATGACAAGCTTTTCCTGGAGACTGAACAGCATGCCATCTTCCTTCCCCTCCAGAGCCAGGAAGCAGTAATGCAAAGATCAGAGCTCCCCCAAAGTGAATTGTGGCCATTCTCAGTGATAAGAAGTTCCCTAGCTTCTCTAATGATAACAGCTAATTTCATATCAGGAAAGATGCTCAACAATCTCCTCCAGGAGAACACATAGTAACAGGACAACCAGCAACACCCAGGAGAATGCTACTTCTTCCTCTCCAGTTCTCACTTTTATGTTGGCAACAATCCTCAGGTGAGTCATCCACACTAAACACCATGCTGATTCAGTTCAGCCGTTGTTACAAGATGACCACCAGTTTTCAACCCACCACATATAGATAGATGAAAGCTGTGATAAAATACTGACATTTTCAAACCATTGTCTCCTATAAATGCCTCAAACATTATCACTTAAAAACACCTGAGTTTGAGTTCATTTCTGAGATTAAAAATCCTTTGTCAGAGCTAAATACTGCAGGAACTACAGATGAGAGAGGTACAGACAACAATATGATTACTGTGAAAGGTGATGAAATATAAATCAGAGGTGACCTTGTTACATGGCATCAGGCAAAGTATTTCATCTTTCAATTTCTCCATTTTCATCTTTCAAAGAAGGGTTAATATGTGCACTCATTATAATTTGTAAAATGTAGATAATTTCTTCTCAGAATAGTGTGTTATTAACCTGGCTCACATTGTGATCTTCACATATGAGAAAATTAACCAGGAGGAACTCAAAAGCCATAATTATACTTTGAAATAAAAGGAAGTGAATGTTATACATTTTAGCTGGTTCAGTCTCATACTGCAGAAACTCTTGACTTCAAATGTACTTTAAATTAGGGAATATTTGAATTTACAGATGCTAAATAAACACATAAACAATATACTGATTATAATACTCTTAAATGTATAATAAGATATAAATATTGGAAGTGGGATAATTGAACACTATAAATACTCCAAAGAAAGTTAGGTCAGTTTTTGTGGTTTAGAATGAGAAGAAAATCTGGTTTTCAAACATTTTGCATTCAGAATAACAACTAAACTAGAAAAGTATTTTATGTAATCAAAAGAAGCATATCACATAATAAAATATAAACTACGCTTAAAATTTGATATATAAAACTGGGATTTTGGGGAAATAATTTGCTTTTGGTGCAAAGTTTTCAATTTCCGGGGATTCCTCTTCAATTTTTTGTCATTTAAATGGGATTTTTAATGAAATAACTCTAGGAAAAATACCTCAAAATCACTGTAACATCAAATTAGGTATTCAGAAAATAAAAATATCCCATAACTTAAGAAATATGTGAGCAGGTATGATGTAATAAGGTATGTTTTAAAGAAGAAGCAAAGAGCAGAAAGTTGAGAAGAAGAAATAAGTGGATGATGCAGTGTAAGGGATAGTAAGCGCAACAGGTCATTTTTGGAAGAAGAGATTGTGATAAATTTAGACGTAATGATAAAAAGAAAATGGAACTAGTCTTAAAGTATTTACTTATTTTTAATGCTTCACATGATTCTGAATTAAGTTTGCTATGATTTCCTCAACCATGTTTAGCTATACAATCATTAGAAATATAAAATTTTTGGAAATTTATTGTAGATGTTTAAAAATAGCTTTGAGATGTTCTTACAGAAAAAAAAGAAAAAATAGTATTCCAATGAGTCATTAAACAAATTCCAATCATTGCGTGTGTTGAACTGATCATTGAAACATAAAAATCAAAGTAAAGTTTTAGAAACCTAGAAGCTATCATCCCAGTATTTAACATAACTAACCTAAGCATGAATATGTGGACCAAAGGAAGCCAAAATTGAGGAAATAATGTAATTAAACAGGAGCATTACGCTTATATTTGTATAACACCTTTCAAGGAGCACAATTGTAAGAGAAATTTCAAGTATGATTTTCACCAGATAGAGTGAAACCTGCTGCACTTTACGCGATTGTCAACCTGATGGCATTGAGATTGCTGGAGAGGCGAATGGTTCACGGGGTGCTATACACACTGATGAACTAATCCACTGATGTGCAAAGTTAAATGTTCTACTGAGAAATAGTGCACAGCTAGAGGAGGAGGGGCACTTGAGGACTTCAAAATGAGGGATCCAGCTCAGGTGTTCTTTCCCTATGCTCTGATTCCTGGATGCTATGAAGTGGGCAAATTTGCTCTATCATGCCCTTCCGTCTTGAAGTTTTTCCACTGGAGCCACCAAACCATGGAGCGAAACCTCGCAAACTGCAATCCAAATAAACATTTCCTCTTTAGAGTTGTGTTTCTCAGACATTTTATCTCAGCTATAAGAAAACTGACCAGTGCTGCCTGCTACTCCAAAATATGGCACTTTGTTATTCGAGAAAAACAGTAGAAGTAGAAAGGTCACAGTTCACTTTGCCTAGCTTTTCTGTCCTCAAGCAAGTAAAATATTGTTATGTTTTTCTCATGTTACTGTCTTTTGCCATTGGATACCAACCATGAATTTTGTTAAGGTTCAAGAGAATATGTTAATGTTTTTCCCTATGGCAGCATGCTGCAGACCTGAGTAAGAAGATAAATATGGCTTTGACTACTGTAAATATTTAATTTTTTTATTATAATATGACTTTAAATTTTCATCTTTCTTTATTACATTTTCTTAATATTGAAGTATTTTTCCAATAGCTTTTAATCTCAAATATATTATTAATTTTACAATCAACTTCATCACTGTTTATGATCACACACCTTATATGCATGGATATTTTAGTACTTTTTGTTGCAAGACAAAAGTAGACTAAAACATTCCTTTTATTAATTCTTCAAAATCAAAAATAAGTATCTCATTTGTCCTAATGTTAATTCACTTTCTATTTGGAGTTCAATCAGCTAAGAGCCTTCTAAGATTTCAAAAGGAAAACATCACAGCTATATAGCTTAATTGTAATGTAAGCTTCAGTTTAGTTTTTTTTGTTTTAATACTTTTTTTTAGGAAATTCCATTGCATTCATGACAGACAAATATAAAAAAAGTCATTTTTTAAAAAAACTATGAGTAACCAGCTGTTTCAACAATATCATAAAAATGAAGAGAATAAAAAAAACTGTTTAGAACTTGAAAAACATGAAATTATTTAAGGCTCTGGCAGATGACATGATTATTGTTGCCAAAAAATTATTTTCACATATTAGTGTAGAAAAACCCCTCAGTTATCTGTGGAAATTTAACTTCAAAACAGTATAAAATTATAAGTTTGATAATGCTGAAAGCAACTCAGTCTTATATAATGAATACCACTGCAAAACTGATTGGGAATGGACTGAGTATCTCCACTATTTTTTCATGTTTTCTTGGAATTTCAGCCATCCTTCCAATCCTACAATTCATCTTATGCTTTAAATTAAATTGGTACATGCTTCATTTTTTGAAAGAACTTTACTAAAAGAACTTTACTAATTGAACAAAATTAAGAATGTCTGACCAGTAAACCTATCATTTTACTAGAAAAAAGTCGTACTATGATATTATAGAACTACATTAACTTTCTCAAAATTTGAATAAAACAATTGAGAGCATTAATACTGCCTCTCATTTTTTGTTTTAATTTTTAATAATGTATTAAATATTTGTATTCTTCATCCTCAATATATCAGTCAGTATAGCGCTAAAAACAGAGATACATGGCTTATAAATGCCCAGTTGCAGTG
This sequence comes from Dasyprocta punctata, assembly GCA_004363535.1. Classification (NCBI taxonomy): domain Eukaryota; kingdom Metazoa; phylum Chordata; class Mammalia; order Rodentia; family Dasyproctidae; genus Dasyprocta; species Dasyprocta punctata. The sequence continues at coordinate 9,143 of RJWM01039582.1, forward strand.
AATAATTTAAGCACATAATAGAATTGAACATGGTCGTACCTGCCTTTAACATCAGTCATCTTGAGTCTGAGGATGGGGGATCTCAAATTCTATTCTAACTTGGGGGCAACTTTGATGTTCAACAAGATCTGTCTCAAAAAATAAAAAGTATACGGGTAGGATGGTGGCTAAAACATGGATAGTCAAAAGATCTGTATTCAATTTCCAGTAATGTTAACACACACACACACACACACACACACACACACAGATTGATCACAATATAAAATGAACGTTTTAATTTTAAAATAACTATTAGGGTAAAGATAAATTGCCATTAATCCTCTCAAAATGCTCCCCCATGCTACAAAGACACCTATCCCACTATTCTTGTCACTTTATGAAGCAATCTTGGAAATCTCTTCTCCTGAATGTTTTTACATGGTATGATAAACAAATGAAGTGAATACTGTTACTAAGTATCATCCGGTGGGAAGACAGGCTCATAAAAACATGGTGGTGTGACTTCATCCACTTTAGTTACTGTCTGTAGTATTTTGAGATTTCTGGCTTTTCCTCAGAAACAAAATTATAATGAAAAGCCAATATTTTTAAATAATCAGGGCATTGAGACTGTCATAACCATAGGATGAAAAGAACTCACAAAACAGGACTTCCAGAACTGATTCAGAAAATGGCAAGAATAATGGGATGGGTGTGTTCAAGGTGATGAGTGAGGAATTTTAGGTATGGGTTAAGCAGATGTGATTTGCTTGCAGGTTGACAAGGTGGGGACTTGTGGCAGAAGGATCTCTAGCACCACAAAGAAAACCAAGTATTTTAGGGAAACAAAGAGAAAGTATTTGAACAAGAACACCTCTTTATCCTATATATCCATGTACATTAGAGTGTGAAGAGCTGAATGAGCTCCTAAGGAAGAATTCACTATCATTAGTGATATAGTTAGCAACAATATTAATAAAGCAGTAAAAAAGCATACATAGAAAGTTTTTAAATTCATTCAGTAAAACTACACTCATAAAATATGAATTAAGCAAATTGATATATGAGATTAATCAGAAAATTGCATCAGGATTTAAGAAATAAATAAGAAATAGAATATAATCAAGCTATTTTAGCAATGAGATTGAAGATGTGAATTAATTTTTAAAATCATCTCAGCACTTCACAAATTGTCAATAATATAGACACACTCTATTATAGACTTGACTTTTTCTTGTAATATTTTTCTGTTCACTATATCAGAATGGTAACTTTCATCACCTTAATGATCATGGCAAATAAGGTGTTAAAATTAAAATACCTATGCTTAATGCAAAAGTAAAAAAATTAGATTTTTGCAAAATTACCTATTAGATACTATTGTTGCTGTTTTTTAAGATAAAAATAAATCTTGGAAATCTCTTCTCCTGAATGTTTTTACATAAGTATTTTGGGCCTGTTAAACAAACTAGCAATGTTTTTCATATCTTAAAACAAAACAAAAGAGAAAAAGCAAAGTAATCAGTAACAGAAACAAAAGCATAGCTTGTTGAGTTAGTCTATTAATGTTACTGAATCTCAACTATGATTACAAGAGTTATTTTCTTATGAAGTCTTTGAAAAATGAGTGTTTGCATTGTTCCATTTTTCACTAATATAACAAAATACCTGAGGTTGTATACATTGCATAAAAAGTATTACTTTGTTTCAGCGATGTGGTTGATGTAGGTTTTCATCTAGTGATATAAGGACATTCTAGCAGCCTTCTGGGAAAGACCAGAGGGTCATAAATTGTGACTTTCTCCTAACAGGGAGGACCAATCAGCTAGTAATGTTAGTAAACCATCTAGGAAACACATTCTCCAGTGACTGTTCTCCTTATCCAACAGCTTAAAGGCAACTTCATAAGAATCTCCAGAGCACAATTCCACTCTTGTTGGCTTTTTCCATCTTTGTTGACTTTCAGGCATCCACGGGGTGAGTGGATTTCTTCTAGCATGGCCCACTACATGATGCTCTGCTTCACATTACTCCCTTGGCTTTGGAAATCATCCAACCGCAGACTGAAACTTCTGAAACATTGAACCTAAGAAGAATGTCCCAGTTTCTGACCTTCTGCACCCTCCCAGTGGGTTGTTGGACTGTTTTTATAACATGATGGTATATTTCCATAAGAGCAAGTCATTAAAGCAAAGAAAACAGAATTCCAATTTCTTTTATGACCTAAATTTGAGGGCCTTTTGATGATATTTCACAGCAAATCACGGATTACGAAAGCTGATTTGTGTATTTAATGACCTATGGTAAAACACCAGAACTATGTAAGAAGACCACATACTGGGTTAGTGAATTTGGTCATATATCTCAATCTCATCAAAAATAAATGTATGTGGACATTGTGTCCTTGTTTTGGTACACTTTCATATGTCTAGTTACCGGTTCTGATTTTCCTATGAGGAAATATCACTTATGTTTCCTGGAGAATTTTGATAATAATGGTATCCTTTTCAGAATAAAATATTTCATTTGGAATAAAATTAGATCAAACTATGGATGAATGGAATTTACTATCATGCATGAAGAAACTCTCATCCAAATTTTATGGATTTCACTCCTCTGCACTTCCTGGATAATCCAGAGGGCGTAGACTTGCCTATGGTAGGAACAGCCAATTTTGAGTTCAGCATCACTGGAGGACTGGGCCACTGCTTAGAGTTATTCCTCACCAATTCTGGAATAAACCCCAAGTGATTCAGAATACAAAAGCTGCTGATTCCTTAAGAGCAGCACTCTTATTAGAAAAACTTTAAAAAGGAGCAGGCGAATACTTGATATATTTAAGGGATAGGAAAGGAAAAAGAGAAGACCTGCTATTAATTGGTGTTTGAATAATCATTATTTTAGACAAATGCCCCAAAATATTTTTGAATCCTAAAAAAAGAATCAGTTAGTACCATATAAATAACCCATAGGTCAGGTTTTTTTTTTATTGAGTCTTTTACCTTCACTTCTTAGCTGAATCTCCAGATGGAAGTCTCCTTCTTCATATTTTCACCAGTTAATATTTTCTTTTTGTACCTAATCTGATCTGTTATCTAAAGGAGAGAGGATTATGCTTTTGTTCTTGTTTCCCACATAGCAGATTCCAAAGTACCAACTCCCATTAGAAAGCAGTAGTCACTAATGTTTTTCTCCCTACCACATTAAAAAAAAATACGCATGTCCTAGTTCTTTCGATCAAGTGAGAAATGATTAAGAGAAAAATAAAAAGTCATCTAAAGCAAGAGGATATCATTATTTTCATGAACAAATTTTCTCCTTTTTTTGTAAAGTTAAAATAATAGATTCTTTGAGATGGCAAGAATTCACAGTAGCTCATTTCATAAATTTCTTAAAATCAGATAACTTTATTCTTTTACCAAATCAATTTTAATGATAAATGATCTCTTCGGTTTGTGTGTGTGTGTGTGTGTGTGTGTGTGTGTGTGTACAAACCCAGGACCTTCACACTGAGCTACATCTCCAACTCCATTCTGTTTCTTTGCTTTGAGAAAGGCGCTGTAGTAATTGTTAGTATAAATAGAAGTGCTAGAATTTTCAGTCACAAGGAAAAATAGGCCAACCCCTAAATGCAGATCTTTTTAAATTTGTGAACTAATATCACATTACTCACTGGAAAAGATCATGAGATGAAAGTAGCATTAATATTAATGTTTCCAGAATCACTAGATTAATTTTGAGGCAATGATGGCAGAGATCTTTTCTCAGACACAATCTTGTAGAAGATGCTTATTTAAACAGCAGCATTAAAAATGTAGCTGAAAACAGCCTAAAGGAATTTAGGGAAAACTTTTTGCTTTATTTTATTTTGAATCTATTTCACATAACTTCGTATCTTTCAGGTGCCAGGTAATGAATGAATAGGCATCAATTTGGGTAGTCATTTAGAAATGCTTAGCATTCAGTTTTAGCATTGGGAGGCATGTTACCCATATTTATGTCTTTAAGTATGACAAACTCTATACTAAGATAAATTCTTTACTTAGACTTCAATCAAATAAAATCCTATTTAGCAATCAGGCTCAATTTTCCTTGAAAGACAGTAAAAGATTTTTATATTTGTATTATTTATTTCCTTACACATATATGATTTGCTTTTTCTTTCTTTATCTTGTCTGTGTTTGCAATCCACTAACCAGAATATCATTTGCTAGGAAGTCTAGAGTATTCAAACTAATCACTGTTTCTTTAAAGCATAAGAATAACTTTTTAGTGTTTGATCAAAACTTGAACGCCAAAATCAACCACTTAAAGTACTATTAATTAAATGCAAGAACACAAGCAGCTAGAGGAGTCACACTACCAAAGAATTCCCAGGAGTTTCAGTACAAATTTTCTAGTAAATATAAATGTCTAATTATATGTGGTTAGGCACTCAGTAGTGCAAGATCTTATTATACACTCCCAGATCAACTGAACTTTCATGAAATGAAGTGTTTTGGCATTATTTGTCCTCACAGATCAATGTGGTGAGTATTATTATGATAAAGTATCTACCATGTAGTTATTCTAGCTCCTCCTTGTCCCATTTTATTTTTGACCCCATTGCTGTTCAATAGATTAATTCCTGTATGAATGTTAAAACCGATGTTTTGAAACTTGTTCCAGGCACATATGAAATCACATATTCTGGGGATGAAGGTGGAAATGTTTTTAAAATGCAGCTCTTAATGATATGACAGTTCCAAATTTTTTGCAAAACAAAACATCACCACCGCCACCACCACCAACAACAACACCCTCCCTGTACACAATAATGCAGCATAATATATAACTACAATAGTCTCCTGGCTCAGACGGGGTTAGTCGTGCACAGAAGACAGGCTTCAGCTCATGTGTATCTGTACGGCAGTCTTCACAAACTAGGTGTGGAACAGTAGGCCCTTCGTTCTAGATCTCTGAAGTAAAAACTGTTACATAACATGGTTGTATAGTTCTAACTTCTTGCTATATACTGATTTTTAAAGCAGCAAAATAAAATAACATGACTGTTCAAAGTGTCTCATTTAGTGAAATACTATCTGAAACATTGATAAACAGAGAGCCTTAAGATTCTCTAAATCCAATAGCCAACAAAAATGCTGAGCTGAAGTTTCCCAAAGCAAGGAACTTGACAAATTTGTTGTATTGCTTTTCTTAAAATGTTCTTAAAGGAGCTTGAAACAGGTGATATTTAATTTGAGACATAAAGATTAGAAAGAGCTAGTCATTTAAAGATAGAATGGGGAATTGGTCAAAGAGATCTTTCTGGTGATAGTGAGCGGTAGGAATAAATAAAGGCTGTGAAGAGGAACATAACTTGACATCACTAGCAAGTAAAAGAACATCACTATGGCAAAACATTTGAAATTTAGGTGAGATATGTTATCCTCAAGGGAAGACAAGAATCAAATTCTTTAAAGTTTTATTTGATTACTTAAGAATAGTTTGTCGCACTGAATATGGAGAGATAGAATGAGGCAATCCTTGTGCGGCATGGAATCTATCTGTGGGGTGCTTCCTACTGAAAATGTGTAGCAGAGTATTACAACCAACACTGGCTAAAAAATTTTTTTATGTAACTTTGGATCCATTCTTGACCTACAAATGACAATCTGCATTTTAACATGTCCATCAGTAATGCATTTGAACATGAAAATTGAAGAAGTTTTGAAGATTCTGGTTCATTTTGTTTGAGGTGGTCAAGGTGGAGAAATTTCATCTATAGATAAAATTTTATATGCCAAGAGTCTAAGATCTCACTTTGAGTAAAAAAAACTAGTCTCTTACTTTGTAAAAGAAGGGAAAATGGAGAATATGGTGGATGTATTGTTCAGGCATATGAACAATAATTATTTATAACTGTCATAATCAACATCATAACATCACAAACACCAAAACAACATCACTAATAAAAGCAAATGTATTTGTACTTAGAGTATACCACAGAGAGCAAAAAGTTTTACAGAAATTACAGCATTTCAACATGAACAGGTCAGCTTTTCCCTTTTCTGGAACCAAATACTCAAAATGCATAACTCAAAGGAGGGAGGGTTAATTGACTCACAATTTCAAAGATTTCAGTCTACAGTTGACTGACCCAAGGCAGTAACACTACGATTATAAGGGTGTGGTGAAGTAAAATTACTTACCTCATGTTGGCCATGAAGCATAGTATAGGAAAAAGTATGGTGGATCTGTAACCTTCAATGACAACCCTCAGTGGTCCTCCTTCTTGAACTGGGGCCCCAGCTCCCAATAACAAATTCAGCTATGAATATCGGTAGATTAATGCACTTGAAAGTATAGTGTCCTTATGATCCAGTGACCTCACTAGGAGTCTTTAAATCTAGTGAAGTTGACAATTAAGATTAACAGGCACACATCACCACAAACTTTCTTTAAAATGAGTGTTATTAAAACTCTACTTGTACAGATATGTAAACCGAGGTACAGAGATTTTGAGAAAATTACTGTGGAATCAAACAACATTTTATGAAACAATCTTTGGTTTCAGAGTCACCATGATGACTATTTTCATTGTTCCCTTTTACAAATGCAAAATGCGGTTTAATGTAGGAGAGGATGTTGCACTTAAATATCATACTTATCATTTCCGTGGTGCTTAGTTTTGTATGATTATTCTCTTAAACCTTGTGAATCACTAGGCTTAATGGTTAAATTTATATTCCTAGTCTCTCTTCACATCCAAGCTGGACTGTATGTAGATAGTCATTGAGTACTGAGTTTTACACCTATTTATTTTAAGGTAACTGGGAAATTCACACACACACACACACACACACACACACACAGAGTAGACATATTGGTAGATAGATGATAGGTAGATACATAGGG
>RJWM01039583.1:0-16021 GCA_004363535.1 Dasyprocta punctata
CCGCGCACCGGTGCCCTCGGGCCCAGCAGGCTGGGCCCCGGAAGGAGCCATTCTCGTTCCCCTCAGGGGTAGAAATTTCATTTGTATTTGCAATTTAACTACAAAAGATGGCATTTTTTTCTTTAGCCTTCATCAGTGTCTCCCTAAATACTCAGGGAGAAATATTCCACCTATCCCTGAAAAGTATTTCAAACCTCACTGGCCACTAACTTTCCTCTCTCACGCTTTTTCATGCTTTTGTAACTATGTGCTTTTAGTAAGTTCAAATAGGAGCATTCACACTTTCTTTGTTTTGTACATTTTTAAAGGAAATAATATTCTAATTTATTTACTGATTCACTCTTAGTTACAGCCTACCTAGCGGTATGCTGATATGTTCACGTTTCATGTTTATATACATACATACACACACACACACACACATATATACACATGCACGTATATGTGTGTAAATATACATGTGGTCATTAAAGTCATTTATTATTTTGTTCTACTTTAAATCATCTAAACAAGGTTGCAGAAGGTGACACACCCATCCCACAGGATTTTCTAAGTTTAACAACTGAAAATTCCCACATTCAGCCAAACTTTTAGGTCCTTAATAGACTGAAATAGTTTATCTACCTATACCATTCATATTGGACAAATTTATCCCAGTTTCATCTTCAAAACATCCCAAATCATTAGAAAATGAAGCACAGTGGAAGTGACATTGGACTTTTAACTCAGAATCTCTGGTTTCAAATAAGGTGCTTTGATTTTTTTTTTATTTTTTGTTTTGTTTTTAGTTCAAATACTCAAGATTCTCATTTGTAAACTGAAGTTGAAAACATTTGCTTTCATTACAATGGAACTTTTGGGATTATCAAAAATAATACTGGTCACATAGACAAAATGTCAAGAAAGAAAAAAGTCCACATGTTATCTCTTTGATCTTAAAGTTTAGTACAAACTTTGGCACATAGCATTCCTATCAATTAATGGTGGTTACCAGAATTTAGAAGTTAAAGTGTTACCCATGAAGTTTTTGTTCTTCTGCCCAGATACTTCATGTACCAGTATACCCATAAACAATTTCATTTTGTATTTGCTCAATAGTAAATGTTCACGTCCCTCTGGCATTCTGGTATTATCTTCTATAAGAAAGCTACCAAATTTGTCCTGAGACCTTTGCAGTACAAACGTCTTCTCAGTTCAAAAATGGCAAGAAAACCTCAAATTAATTTCTTGCTCTCTCACAAATACATATATTTTGCGTTATTATAAAAATATGGCTTCCATAGGATAATTGTCTTTGCATAAGTTATTCAATGTGCTGACATTCATCTTACTTCTGAGAACAGACTTAGCTATTCTTTTATGAACTATGTGAATTTCAGTCATTTGTGTGGTCTCACTATGCCTGTACCTTACCATGCCTGCACCTCACTTTCTGTGAAATGAAAATGATAACAGGACATATCAAATGGAATGCGGTGAGGACCACACAGAGACACAGCTAACGGGTCTGAAACAGCACATGGCACAAGTTGAGTGTTCTGCAAAAGGTAACAATTTTACCATTTTTCTTCCATTGGGCCAATCACTGCCCTAGGTTCAGAGAAGATGTTGAATAAGGTTGGTTTTTCCTTCAAGGAGCAGTTTATATGTATTGCAAATGTTTTGGTGAAAATGATGCTGGTTCACACTCTCAAGCAAGCTTTCCTAAAGAATACTGTACCTGGTTTCTCCACTGAATTTAGAAAAGGAGCCTAGCCCTCTGCATTCAATTCCTCATAGCATAGAATCTCTTGTTGAAACCTTAGTCTTAAGTCATTTCCAGTCTTCAAATATAGTTAGTCTTCAATATTTTCTTTTCTCAAATAGGACACCAGGAATTTTGATAATTCAGGTTTATAATAGGATCAAAAAATTGCTTTTGTCTATATCTTAATGCCTTCTCTTCTAAATATTTGTGTTACTAATATCTTTCTTAGTGCCCCAAATAAAATGATCTTTTGTTTTCATCTTTACTTTTTGATAGGTAGTCTTATGCAGCAGAGTGTTGCCAGAATATCACTTTAGTAAGCTAAGTATTTGATTTCTCCATATTTTGGTAAAATGAGAGGATATCTCAGATCATAATAAATGAAACAGAGAAACATCAAGTAGAGATAGTAAGCTCCACATTGCCTGGTAGTGGCAAGAATTAAGAGACACTAACCAATTTCTGGTAGATCATCCACAAGCTACTTTTTACCAGAATTGTGTTATGGTAAATAAAAAGCATGTGGAACTTTGATAAAAATCTAGGGAAGAAAACAAAATCTAGGGAAGATAGATTGTTAGAATTTGGAAACTGATTACTCTTGTTATTTAAGGGAGGGTACAATAACGAAACTTGAATTCTGTTCTCTGTTATATGATAAAAACAAAAAGAGGTAGCTTTCTGCATTAAAAATATAGTGAAAGAATAATTTCATTAATTAAGAGAACAAAACAAGACAGTCTGAAATGGTCAGGAAAAAGGTGTAAATTATTACAAGGAGAAATAGAAGGGGATCTATAAGATAAAACTGTGTACAACGATGAATCTACATCTCTGAAGAGTTCTAATGAGAGTTTTAAATAAGGTGAAAACTAACTGATTTAATCACTGTTGTTAGAGGAACCCATTCCAAGGCTCTACGACTCCATAAAATTCTGATTCTGTGATTCTGGTTCCCATACCGGACCATGAAGGAAATCAAGAAGTCAGCCTGGAATGTGGTGGGGCCCAGCTGAACTGCGGTCCACTTTGGCTAATGGTCCATCCGTGGGGGGCAGAAGATGGATACCAAGATTTGTGTCTGCTCTGCAGGCTTCCCTGAAAACACAGTGCAGCTCTAATCTTGCACCTTCATTTGCCCTTAATGAGTAGACACATAATACAAGAAAAAAGTAAAAAGATCTAATTACTATCTTGAAAGCACTTTTATTTTTCCAACAGGGAGGGAAAAAAACAAATGTTAAGTGTCACATTTTTAAGGATGTTAAAACAGAAGCTAAACAATTAATCAGGTCTAATGTAGGGTTTCATTCTGCAGGAGAGATCATGAATAATAATTACAACTTCAATAAATTGCACAGAGAATCAAGTCAACAATGATAGATTTACTTAAAAACTTCTTGTTGTGGCTTATACATGGTGTCAACTTGAGAAATCTAGAAGCTTAACTAAGTGATTCAGCAGGTCTACATCCTGGGAGTGGAGGATGAGCAGTCACAGTTGTAGAATATTGTTCATTGTGTCAGTTTGAGAAGGTCAGCAGTTTAACTAAGTGTCTTTGTTACTTTTACTTTTCTCTGGCTGCTGGGACAAACTACCTGACACCCAAAATGAAGGAAAGAAAGGTTTATTTATGTTACAGTTTTTGGAGGTTTCGGTTCACAATCAGCTGGTTCCAAGGCAGGGTGGTGTGGCACAGCGGCAACACTTCAAGGCAGCAGCCAGAGCAAAAGGGGGCAAATGCAAGCCTCTTCTCCTTTATATTGTACACAGGCCACCCCCACCCTCCAGGGCAGGTGTAGCACTCACAAAATCTCCTTGCCTTCCTTTGCACAGGATGAGGATATTTACAAAGTAAGAACCCTGGCTCCCTGCTGAGTGTCTCAGTTAAACCTCTAAACTTCTCAAGTTGACACAATGTATCAACCATAACACTAAGCAAGTCAGCAGTGGGCCAGGGTCCCTAGTTTGTAACATCCTCAGCCTGTGCAAGAGGAGGGCAAGAGAAGGTCTGAGTGCTACCCCAACCCCAGGGGAGCAGCCTGAATACAATAAAAGACAAATGAGGAGGGACTGATTGCTGCTTCTTCTGAGGAGCTCCTGCTCTCCGCCTTCAGCTTGGACTCTGTCTCTTGGCTTCTGGCACAGACTGTTTGGCTTCCTCCTGGGACTCTTCACCCTTTGTCATAGACTCTTCAGTCTTCCACTGTAGACTCTTCAGTGTTCCATCGCAGACTTATCGGCCTCCTGATACAGATTTGCACAGGACACTGCAGTAAGCTCTGTCTCTTGGGCTGGACCCTTCAACCTCCAGCCTGCAGGCACCCTCTGCACGCTCCCTCATATGACTTTGTGGCTGACCATTGTAAACCAATCTTGTAATTTCTTATATATTTGTATATTTTGTGTTATATCTGTTTCCCTAGTAAACCCTGACTGATACACTTCTGCATTCTTTATTGGTTAGAACTGAATCTGCCTGTAAAAAAAATTAAGCTGAGAAAGAGAAAAGAAATAGAAAAGGAGAAGAGAGTAGAAAGGAGAGGGGAGGAGAAAAATAGTTCATTAGCTTTCAAAAAATATAAATGTTTTCTTTCCCATATAAAAGAAGTATAGGGGTAGAAAGTCAAGAGTGAGTCTGCCCATGAACCTCAGAAGTCCAGGATTTTCTACCAATGAGATAAGTCTCAGCATCTCCAAATCACTTCATACTCTATGATAGCTGATACATCTTCAGCTATCTCATTTGCTCCCCAGAAAGAAATAAAACCCAAGCAGCTCATCTCCACTTGGAGACTCCTTTTAGTCTCCTTGGAAATCCTGAAGAAAACTTACTCTTACAATGCATAACTTCAAGAAAAACTGTGAATTATATCCCAAAATTTGCATACCACTCAAGGGAAAATTAATATTGGGAAGCAAGCAGCAATATCTGCCAAGATATCACGAATTAATATTCCCTCCAGAAACCATACTTAGTAAGATGAAATACTGTCTTCTTCCCTGGAGAGGTAAATATTATCAAACATGAGTGTCTTTTACACCATTTAATTTGTGACAAGTGGTTTCACTTAATATTGTCATCAAAGACTTTTGAAGCTCTGCACTTACAATGTGTTCAAAGGAAAATTCTGAAGCTCTTAGACTGAAGCAGTGGAGATAATGCAGAATCGCAAATTTTGCAGACAAGGGTAAAAAGTGACAATTATTACAGAAGTTGTACCGAATGTTTATGACAGCTCAGTGGGACAGTGGTGCCCAGTAGTTGGGGAGTGACAGCCACTAGAGACTGATTCAAACAGGAATGTAAACAAGGCACAGACTGGCACACCACAAACCACAGGAAACTCAACTTGAACTGGCTGTGGAAAGTACAGTAGAAGGGTCGATCAGATGGGTTCAGAGGGCATTTCTCTAGCTGAGAGAAGACAAGAAGTCCAAAAATAAAAACATCATAAGGGTCTTGCAGACTAATAGAAATGGAGGAGGGAATGCAGCACTGATTTTAGCCACAGTGTTATCGTCTGTTTTATCCTATAGCATGTGAGCCTGAAGCATCTGCTACTCCTCTGTGAGAATTATTTTCAAGGCAATTATCAATCCACCTGATTCATCAACCACATTTCTTTATTCTCCTTATTGAAAATGTTATGCCAGACAAAATATAACCTTAACAAAATCAATGTAGTTCTTCATCTTTGCTTTGATTGTCTTTCTTCTTTAGTATGAAAATAAGGAAAATTAGTTTGCCCAAGTTTTCTTGTCACTTAGCCATGTTGAGCAGTGTACATAAAATGCAGCCACAATGCAAGGTTTTACTAGTGTGGTATTTATACTTCCTAAACAAGGCTACCCTCTTCGAAATAACCAGGGAAGAGGAAGACATCTAAAGTGACCACCATAGTCCAAAACTTCTAAAAACTTGTCTTTGAGAATAAAAAGGGGGCTGTGGAACTTTTTGCCGTTCCTGTTTTTCTGTTTTTCCATGCTGCTCAGTTAATGGATAGTAAAGGACTGAAGGAATTAAATCTCAGAATGAGTAGACTCTGTACTAAAGGCTTTAGGGAGGCCCAGAGCATGTGACTATGAGACCAGGATGCACCCAAATTCAAATCTCAGCTCCACTTCACACTACCCAGCAGCCTGGGGCAACTTTCTTACCACTTGCTTGTCTCAGTTTTCTTTTCTACAAAGGATCTGCCAAGAATGGTTTTTCTGCATAATAGGATCTCTGACAGAGCTTAGACTTTGGGTAGAGTTTATATACTTTAGATGTAGGGATAAGGTCTCTGGGAATGACCAAAAGAGGAATTTGGTACTGATGAACAAATAAGTCTGAACACTAAACTACTAATTTGTTCTCACAAGACATTTTTAAATTAACACTTCCATTTTGAAGACAAATTAAAAGTAACTGACAAATTAAAGGTAGTCTCTTGATTCTCCTTTAGCTTCCTTTTAGGGCTGCTCCAGAATGAGATCCCTGCTGCTCTGAGTAACAGAACTATGTCAGCCTGACAAGTCAAACTCAGTTTGAGGGAATAAAGTCAAAAATTGGAATCTGTTATTGGATAGTTTTTAAGATCTTTATATCTTATAATTACAAATTCTACTGAATTGGTTGAAACCGTCTTTCTTACCCATTAGGAGCTGAGGTATCCCAATCTGTCATGTAAAACGAGACTGCCGCCTGCTTTAGTCGTCATGTGCTAGCACAGGTGGATCCCTGGGCTCCAAGCAGAATCAGACCCTTGGGCGGTAGACCAACCACGCCTGCTGCCAGCGCTGAGTGGGTGTCACCATGAAATGGGTTGCATACTCGAGAAATTTTAATTTGCATTTGGGATTTTACACAAATACGTGAATTCATATGTGTGAGAGGTTACAGAAAGAACAGTTTAGACAAAATGTGTGCTTCTTTATTCCTGTATGGACCCAGATTTGAAAAGGCCACATGGATCCTTAATCATCTGTGCAGGCATTCAACAACTCAAGATTGCAGGTAGCATGTTACGATAGTTGGTCTTGGTCATTACTTTTTCCTTCATTTCTCTTCAAACATCACATCTGCTTTCAGGCAGCACAGTCTTACCTATACTACATAAGTAACTCCTCTTTCTGGTTGCAAGCATTGTACAGTCAGTAACTGAAAGAAATTTATTGATGAGCTTGCATCAAACAGAGAGGAAACCTTTGTTAATGCACAAAACAGAATTATCTCAAATCTGAGCCAAAAGACTGAGGAGTACATGTTTGCAATGGATTTCAACTTTTTCCCCATTATTTTTTTCCCATTTCAAAGCATTAATCTGATGCTTTGAGAAAATTTCCTTTAAAAAAGTTTTAAGAGGCTCATTATGAACTCACTGTACAAGTTCAAAAGAAAATCCCTAGGATGCCTTTAAGTACCAAGTGATGGGAAGAACGCATTTGAGTCTGGCATGGTATTATGCTTTGACTTTCAGAACACCCACAGGGATCTAAGAAGCAGATTTATATGAATGTTATAGGAATGTGTAGAAAGCTTGCCAGGTGCTTTAGCATGCACCTACTGTGGTGGATTGATAATTGGTGGTCAACTTGTCAAATCAGCTGAACTGAGTCAGCATGGTGCCAAGTGTTGATGGCCCACCTGAGGATTGTTGCCAAGATAAAAAGGAAACTGGAGAGGAAGAGGTGTTGTTGGTTCTTCTGTTGCTGTTGGTTCTCCTATTGCCATTGGTTCTCCTGGAAGAGCTTGTCGAGCTTCTTTCCTGATATGAACTTGTCTGTTCTTCTCATCAGAGGAGCTCGGGACCTTGTTGTCACTGAGAATGGCTGTGGTTCATTTTGGGGGAGCTCTGGTTCTTACTTTGAGCATCGCTTCGTGGCTCTAGAGGGGAGGATGTGTGCTGTTCAATCTTTAGAAGAAGCTTGTCATGCTGGTTTCCTGATATGAACTCGGCTGTTTGCATCATTGGAGGAACTCAGGACCTCTTTGTTGCTGAGGATGGCTGTGGTACTTTTTGGGGTAGCTCTGGTTCTTACTTTGAGTGTCACTTCCTGGCTCCAGTGCAGAACCCTCAACCTACTAGCACAGATCCTTCATCCCACTAGCACAGACTTTCTAGCTTCCACCACCGACCTTTGGGCCTTCCAAGCACAGATCCATGAAAGACTTGCATAAGTCATTGCCCTGGGCTCTAGGACCCCAGTTGGATTCATGAGAACCACTGTCATGGGCTCTAGGCCTTTGGCTGGACTCATGCAGGACATTGCTGTGGAATCCAGGACCTCAACTGGATTCCTTGGGTCTTAGTGTGTGGACAGATTTCCTGCACTTGATGTAGTTAACTCTTTGGGTGACTATGATAAAATAATACTACAAATTATGTGTCCTGTATTGTCTTGTTCTCCTTGCAAACCCCGACTACAACACGTATAATCACAGCTACTGAAGAGGCAGGCAGATCACAATTTAGAGGTCAGCCTGGGCAACTTAGTGAGACCTTGTCTCAAAAATAAAAGAAAAGGTAGGGGGTGTAGCTCAGTGGTATAGAGTGCTCCTCTAGTATGCGTGAGGCCTCAGTCTAATCCTCAAGCCAATCTTCAAGGCAGGAAAGGAAGGAGAAGGGAGAAAAAGGAAGAGGAGAAGAGGGGACGGAGGGGGAGGAAAAGATGGGAAGAGCGGAGACTAGAGGTGAGGAGAGAGGAAGAGAGAAGAGGAGAGGAAGGTAAAGTATCATTCTCCAAAATGACTTCTACTGGAGTGGGATACAGAACACATACTCCTGCACACACCCTGAAGGAGTGGGGGTTCACAGTCAAATACACTGGGGAAATGCTACCCACTCTATTCCTTCATAGCGACACCCGCCCCTTCATAGAATGGCTGGATACACTTTTTAATCTTAAAGGATATCTAGTGTTTGCAGTAAATGGATTTATTTAACCCAGAACTTCTCCAAGTAATTGAGCCATGAAAATCTTCATTGAGATTGGCAGGACTTGAGTTTTCAGTAAAAGACTTTGGGAAAATTCTCTCAACAATCACCAGTTAATGTCTGTATCAAGGAGTAGCAAACGTGATCATTGTACATTCTTTCAGGATTTTTGTGTTTCTAAAAATAGAGTACATTTTAGAGCAATTTTAGTTTCATGCAGAATGGAGAAATACAGAGATTTTCCACAGAGCCCATGCCTCCCACATGCATAGCCTCCCTCGTTATCCACATCCTCCCCCTTCTTTGCCATAATTGATGAACGTTATTGAAACATCATTATTACCCAGAGACTACAGTTTACATGACGGGCTCCTTCTTGGCATCATATATTCTATGGGTTTGGACACATATAGCGACATGTCCCTCCCATTACTGCATCATACAGAGTATGTTTACTATCTTAAAATTCCTCTGAGTTCTGCCTATTCACCTGTGCCAGACCCCAACGTTGGCAATAACTAATAATGTTACTGTCTTCAAAGTTTTGCCTTTTCCAAAATGCCACACGGTTGGAAATATACAGTAGGCAGCCTTTTAAAGTGGTCTCCTTCCTTTAATAATGTGCATTTACATTTTCTCCATTTTCTCATAGCTTGATGGCTTAAGAATATCCCTTTGTCTGGATATATCACAATTTATTTATTCATCCATCTACTGAGGGTACCATGGTTGCTTCCAAATTTGGATGATCATTACTAAAGCTTCTATAATCATACATGTACAAGTTTTTGGGTGGATATAAGTTTTCAAATTTCTGTGAATAAACACCAAGAAGCACAACTGCTGACTCATGGGGGAAGTAATTTTGATTTTTATAAAAACTGACAGTCTTCCAAAGTAACTGAATCATTTTGCATTCCCAGTGACAATGAATGAGAATTCTTGATGTCTATATCCTTTTTAGCATTTGTCATTGTGTTTCTAGGTTTTGGTCATTCTGATGGATATGTACTGTAACTTCACTGTTGTTGTAATTTGCATTTCCCTGATGACATATGATATATGGCATCTTCATGTATGCTTATTTGCCAGCTGTATACCTTCCTTTGTGAGACATCTGTCTAGGTCTTTGGCCTATTTTTAATCAGATGGTTTGTGTTCTTATTGTTGAGTTTTGAGAGATTTTTGTTTTGGTAAATTTTGGATACAGCCCTTTCTCAAAAATCTCATTGCAAATATTTGTTTTTTCTTTAGGTGGCTTATCCTTTTTTTTTTCTTGATTATCTTTTGCAAGGCAGAAAATTTTTGTTTTAAGGAAATTCAATTTATCAGTTCTTTCATGGATCATGCCTTCAATGTTGCAACTAAAAAGTCATCTGTAATGCTAGGATCATTTGATTTTTCTCTTAACTTGTACGTTTTGTACTTTTGCACTTTATTTTTAGGTTAATGGCACATTTTGAGTGAACATTTGTAAGCATCTTTGTTTTGGAGGATATGGATGCCTACTTACTCCAGAACCATTTGCTGAATTAAGTATATTTTAAAAACAAGTGTCCATCAATTATAATGGTTTTTTCCTGTAAAATAAATTTTACCTCTCCAATAGCCATTTGTGTTGTTTAATTATTCATAGCCTTAGAACTAGTAATGTTGAAGTTCAACTAAAAGTGTTGAAATTTTGTTCTTAGAGGATAGGAAATAAGGACATCTAATCAACAACCAGTTACTTTCTTATCCTGACTATTGGTATTTGGTGTTTTCTTCTTTCACTCTTTTAAACTCAGTAGCTTCCAATCAACTCTCATGTGCCAGGAAAAGAACAAATTCTTTTTACCAACAAACACGCAATTAAGTAAGACGGTATGCATTTTATAAAGAAGGACAAGGAGGCTCAAAGATGCTTAGGGTTTTAACTAGAAAGTAACAGAACCAGGTATGTTGGAATCCATCTACTTTCCTCTGGACCTCATACCTCCCTCCGCTGTAAAATTTGCCTTCTGTTTGCATTAGTGAGAATATTTTGGGTCTATATCCATAGTTGATTTCAAAGGAGAAAAACTAAACTGACTATGGGTCATTACTGTCAAGTAAGTGCTCTCAGTACACAACCTGTCATCACAGTTACCACAGTCTGTTGCAATTGCTGACTTATTTATAGTTTCATTTACCAGTTTGTGGGTACGTAAGGGCTATGTCTTCTTCCCAAATACCCAGGGCTTACCACTGACACTTGAAAAATTGCAAATACAATGACAGTTAACACTTACCAAACAATCATTGTGTGTCCAGCCTTGATTTAAATGCTTTGAATGTATTAAATGTTTCGAATGTTTTCCCCTCACACCAATGCCATCAGGTAAGTACTGTTATAATCCTGTGTTGCAGATGAGAAGCCAGAGCCTCTGGGAAATTAAGCAAACTTGCCCATAGTCATACAGCTCGTAAATGAAAAGTAGCTAAGTTTGAGTTTTGCAGGGACTTCGGAACTCATAGCTGAATTAATAAATGAAGAAAAAAGGAACTAATATTCGTTGAACTTTCATACAATCTAAGAACATTATACCTGCTATCATTCTCATTTTAATTTCCACACCAATTCTACTAGATGGGTGCAATTATTTTCCTTTCCCCATTTCTCACAGAGAAGGAAACTGACCAAAGAGAGCTTAGATAACTTACCTAACGGCACCATGCTACCAAGTTCCTGGGTCAGGATTAGACCTGACTTCATAACTAATGCCTTTGTGCTTTGAATGAATGAATAATGTAACTCATGAAAACACCAACAAAAATTTGAACTAGGTACCACATAACTCAGTAGGCACTCAGACCTGTGAAAATAACCAGTCTCAGAAAATGCCTCACATCATTTTTAGAACACAATTGAGAAAATGTCCCCAGTGGTATCCATATAATTTTAGCACAGGATTCCCTCCTGTGGCTTTTATCTTTAAAGAAAAATTTTGATGTAAGATTTTTATTTGGCCATCTTGAGAAATTGATTTGGAAGGTTTTAAATCAATTAGTATGCAAAAAGAAAGTAAATAAAATCATCAGTAGGACAACCTCTAGGTATTTACATAATTCCTTCCAAATAGAACATTTCTATCCTCTATCTGCTTCAGGATATTCCAAAAATATATATATATATATATATATATATATATATATATATATATATATATGTTTCTCAGCTCCAAACTCTTCTACAGGAACAGAAATTAGAAAAACTGAGAGCAGTTAAATGAGGAGAGAAAAACACAAGTGTCATAAAAAGCTTTGTGTTTTTATTGACAGCTCTGAGAGGGTAGTTCTCTACTGCCCAACAGCTGCATAATGATCAGCAAAAAATTTGCCTGGCTGGATTTATGAGGTATAAAAAATGACTGTCATAAGATCTGAAAATGATGAGACTAGTCCTGATATCACCATGTCAACACTTAGAAATTAAAATGGAAGGCAAACAAAAGTGACTAATTTTGTGTGACAGAAGGTGCCAAGACACAGAACCCAAGCAGCAGTTTCCACAGGGAATCATTCATCATAAGTGGGTTTTAGATGGTGACCAGGTAGTCAGGGGCAGGTGTCTCAAAGAAGGCCTACACTGCCTTGGTGGCTGACGGAACAAAGGTGTGTCTACCAAACCTTACTACTTCAGCTAGTCCCACAATGATCAAGCATCTCCTATAGTGCACTGAGGCCTCCTGTGGCAAATAATGATTCCTAGTAGTGAGCTCACTATACTAAGAACAACTCTAATTGAACACACACATTAATGTATCAGAATGTAGATGTGTGTATCTCTTGTTGAACCCTCAAAGAAACTCCATGAGCATGTATTGCTACCAATTTGATTGTACACATCAAAAAACCGAGACACAGAGAAATTAACAAGGTAAAACAAGTAGAATGGAAAAGTCCAGGATTCAAGGAGCAATAATTGGACTCCAGTTCTAGTTTTTTAACATTCCACATAGAGGTTTCAAACAGCAGCCTACTGAGCCCAGCTGGTTATTTCAGTGGTCCATGAGCTACGTTTTGACACTTTTGGGTGAGGGAATAAAATCAGAAGAGGCCAAATATGAAAATCACAGAAAATCATAGAAGATTCAAGTTTCATTATTTATAAATAAAGTTTTATTGGAACAGAGCTGTGTTTATTCACGTACATAGTGTGTATGATTGCCTTTGCGCTACAATGACAGAATTGAATACTTACAACTGGTGGTATGGCCTGCAAAGTGGAAAATATTTTTCTTTGGATCATTGCAGAAAATATTTTCTGTTGTTTGGTGTATGCAGTTCTGAGCAAGGGGAGAAGGAGGTTGCTCCACATCTGTCTTCCGATGATGATCTGCCCTCTGTGCTGTCCACACTAGCCTTCCACACCACCTGCCAACATCTCCTACATGCTCATGTCTTTGCTTTTGTGCAGGAATTTCTGACTCCTTGCCAATGGGTTAGCTTACTTTGTCAAAATGTATGGATAGAAATATGAACACAAGATAGCAATAATGACATGTGAGGACATTCTATGCAAAACTGAATTAAAATTAAAGCCCAGTTTCCAAAGTGTATCTATCGTGACTAAAAGTATTTGAGCCAGTAGTCAAGGAGTGGAAGAGGGAATAAACATTGGAGATTTCTTTGCAATTCTATCATACCCATCAAAGAATAGATATTTATAAATGGTTACCCAGAAAAAATCAAACCCTTGGCTAACCTAGTCAGTGCCTTTGTTTTTACTAAGTGATTCTCATCTGAAAATGGGAAAATGCAAGTTGTCCTTGCTGAAGGCACATGTATGCATAAAACAAAATAAAAGAGGGAAAGGCAAAGGTAATTGGGAAAGTAGTGCTTCAATTTCCCAGATGACCAGATTTCAAGTAGCTTAATACATAAATTAAAATCCACCTTTAATTTAAACATTAGTGTGATCAAAATTTCACCTGAATACTTCATGACTGGCTTTATCGCTCAGGAATTGCTATAGCAACGGTACAGAAGCACAACTTGGCATTTCCTTAGCCACAATTAAGCAGTGACCAATAAGAGATGAGCACTTACAACGACAGGACCATAAAATATACATAATTAGGCCAGGAGAGTTCTGATTCCCTCTGGAATTAATATGCACTCCATAAGAAGAGGACGCAAGTCGGTAAATATCATGATTATAACAAAGGCAGACTACTACCCTTTGCTCTCAGGGACCGTTTCGGCATATGTACAGCAGTTTGAAGATCCCAAGAGCTTGGTTCTTTGACATCTTGCGTTTTTTCTTCTCTGTTTCTTTGTGACATTCCGAGCCTTACAGATGCCAAGCTAGCTGTAGTGGCAATACTCTTTTTACACCTGAGAGCTTGAAACCTCTTCCCCAGGAGAGGTAAAATAGTACACTGAAAGTCAAACAGAGTAGAATGCACTACAGTTTTAAAGACTGATGGAAACCGAGGGATACAACAAACAGGTGTAACTTCGCACCATAAAGTGTCCCATATAGCTTCATCCATGAGAAAAGAAGCAAGTTTCTATGTTGGTTTCCTCAAGATAATGAGGCAGGAGAGATGCTCCAGGGTGACTCTGAGCTACCTGAACCTTAAACATTGTTTCCCTTTCCTTCTCACCAAGAGCCTGAAATGATCGTATTGTCAAACATTTAAAATTAGAACACACAAGTCATCCCAACATCCCCATTTTGTAGATGAGGGCACTGAGGCACAGACAATTCCCAGGGTCAAGCTTTCTTGGGACACTCAAGGCTTTTGATTCCATTAATTTGGCTACAACCCCTAAATCATCACCCTACTCTTCTAACAATGGAACTAAGATTTTTGTTTCAAGACACTGCATCATAACACATAATTAAAATCTGGTTGCTGAGAGTTAATGTTTGTTTGTTGTCGTTAAAAGCATGCATCTAGGAGAAGATATTCTCCTGGCTTATTCAGCCCTGGGGAGGTGGTGGACACTTGACATAAGCTACTTGAAACAAGGGACAAGTTTGAAGCTGCTGCCTTCGGAATCTTTCTTGACAGGCACTAAATCAAGCAAGTGCTTCAACCTTTGGAGTACACTTACCCCTTAGGTGAGCCAATTCAACCAGAATTTATTAAGAATGGCATTTTCTTTTTCAAGCTGCAATAGTATTCAATTACACATACTCAAGAGTGTAAGAGAAACCATCTGTTTTGGTAACATTCAGCATTTCTTCAGTTACGGGGATGTTGTAGAAAAATACAAAATGTTTATTTCCACGGATGTTCTTATTATTAGGAAGCACGGTAGTGACTGAGTAGATTGGAACAAATCCTAGTTCCATAAACATGTTCTACATTCCTGCTCCTTCATTTGATTGCTCATGTTCTTCTTTCACCTTAAAATATGCCCTTCCTCTTTCTTCTCCCGTGATTGAGGTCAAGGTTTATCTCCCCCATAAGCCTTTCGGACCCTCCAGGCCAAACTGATAGTCACTATACCCAACTGCAGAGATTGCTACATCTCTTACATTTCTGTCTCTCAACTGAGGAGGTTTAATTGTAACTCACATTTTGCTGTTGCTTATCTCTCCCATTAGATTATAAATTAGTTGCAGACAAAGGATCTGTCTTATTTGTCTTTGATCACTATAATACTTGTAATATGTGGGGGCACAGTAATGTTTATTATCTAAAAAAGTGTTTTGTGAATTAATACGGAATTTTTTTTTAAGTTGACGCATCCCAGCAGGTCACCATTTTCTCTCCTTAAAACCACACCCTTGAAGACTTTGGCATTTCATTCGTTTGCATAGAGTGCCTCTTTCACTCTTAAATTGATTACATCATTTAGCTAAAACTCAGAATATTCTGAACGCTGACACTAGCTGTGCTTGCCAAGGCTGCTGAAGGTCTTAAAGGGAATTCGCTCGCCTAAGGTCGCTGGCGGTCCTGGGGCTTTGCACATCTTCTCAGCATGACAGTGGTTTTCAAGCTCTTTGACCAAGTCCATCGTGAGACACACATTGAAACCATAGTTTCATAGTTCTAGAGCCAGACTTCCAGGTTTGCTCCCTGGGTCTGGAATTTACTGTCTGTCCTTGGGGAAGTTTTGAATAGCTTAGTTTTCTCATTTGCAAATTTGGGTTGGTAATAAGATCTGTCTTTTAGGAATGTTATGAGAAACAACTGAGCTACCACACATCATGTTCATAGAGCAGTGTTGTGCATTATTAGCAATGTTAACTTATTTGTTACTTACGTTCATAGGTAAAACTAGAGATTTATGAAATAAGCATAGTATCTGCAATGTAAAAAAGCCTTTCTTATGAAGCTTTAAATTGATTTCACAACCCAATTTGGGGTTTTAA
>RJWM01039584.1:0-16014 GCA_004363535.1 Dasyprocta punctata
GTGTTCTATTATAACAATTTATTCTTGTGAGAAGTAGGTCTGATCCCATAGAAACTACCTTAGTCCACACCGTAGGTGTGTCCCCACTGACTCAGTGAACTCCCTCTTGGATCTACCTCTTAAGGTTCCACCACCTTTTTGTATTTCCACACAGGGGGCCGTGCTTCCAACACTTGAAGAACATACTCAAACCACATATGGTACATATCATAGCAAGAGACAACATGATTCACCATAAGGTAGCAACAGTTTTGCAGTAAGCAGACTTCTGAGCATTTGATTTTGTTTTGCCACCATATTTCTGAATCTCACTTCTGAATTTCAGATTCTTCCTATGAATAGGTACGGTAACCATGATCACCTTGTCAGATACTTTGGGGGAGATATATAAGCTGAATGAGAGGAGAGAGAAGAGCTGATTAACATTTCTAGCAAGACTCATCCAATCACTGGTGAATGCTTCACAATAGGTCTGCCTCACTCTGTAGAACAGAACACTGAGTTTTACTTCTATCAATATTGAGCAGGATAGGTGAGCAGCCATTTTCTGTTTCTAGGTTGTGTGTTTCCTCTGAGAGGAGTCAGCCACTGTGATTCAAATGTTCTGACTCATTTTATGAGCCATCTTGCTAATATTAGTCAGAAGAAATTAAAAGTCCACCTCAACATCTCAGGCTCAAACACTGGTTGTTGTCACGGGAAAAATTCTGAGGCACTTGCTTTCACAATTGTTGTTACCAAGAAGTGCAAAGAAATGGTTAGGCAAAGAGGTCTTTCGTACTTGAAGAGTATATGCAACCAGGCTGCAGATGAAAATGGTAATAATTTATTTTGAAATTTGCTCTTTAATTCTGATGGATTTTCTAAGCAAATGATTCTGATTCCAACAGCTGCTGGGTGAGCAATACGTACCTGAATAAATCAATCCTTCTGCTACCTCTAGGACAGTGAATAATATGTCTTAGTTAGTACTGCAAAGATTCTTGCATTCAAGATACAAAGCATTAGGCACAACATGCATGTGATTGAAAATATTCAAATAAAATGTAGGGATCCTTCAAAGACTGAGTAATAAATCATACTGCAGGCAAGAGCTTACCTATTTGCATGGATTTCTGTTAAGTTTAAAGAAAGGAAACAAACTAGGAGACAGCGCAATACAAAATCTGACTCAGAATGTCTATTATTCTTCTTGACAATGTGAATCTGGCCTGATCTTGCAAAAATTTAAATATAGGTTAATGTGATCACTGTCTGGAGAAGAGCTTGATTAGAAACAGGTCATAGAATATGTATCCCTGAGGTTAATCTGATTATCTCTGAGTGAGGTGAACAGGAGGCAAAAAAAAGTCCAAAAATAGAGAGATGTGGAGAAAGCTTTCCTTCCTTCTGTAAAATAATATCTTGGAGTGTAAGAAGTGAAAGGAAATATATTTCATGAAAGAGATAAAGAAATGGCCATGGAGGAGGGAGAAAAACAAGCAACCAATAAAAGGAGGTGAAATTTTTATTTTTAGTTCTAAAATATTTCCTTGTTAATTTATTTTGAAATTTATAAATAAAAATTGTATATATTTATGATGTATAACAAGATGTTTCAATTATTTTCATACATTGTAGAATAGGCATTTAGCATATGCTTCACCTCACATACCACATTAGTTTTCTGTTCCCATTAAAAATACCTGAAAAAAATCAACTTAGAAAAAGTTTATTTTGGCTCATAGTTTGGGAGGTTTCGGTCCATGATAAGTTGACCCTATTTGTTTTGGTCTGAGGCAAGGCAGCTTATAATGGTGGGATGGATGCCCTATAGTCAGAAAGTAAAAAGGGGGAAAAGGAAATGACTGAAATGTCTACTAAGCTTTCTGAGTTTCTAGATAAGTAGTTAACTTCACACAATTGCTTTTGAGTATTCTGCTATTGTTAGTAGAGGTACAGTTGTTCTATGTAGTAGAAATTTACTGTAGGTCAAAAGTAAGCCAATATTTCATTTATCTTAGTGGTCATACTATAATTATAGATCTTTTTTCTATGAACAAGGGTGCTACATAATTGGTCCTTAAAGTCTGTCAATATTTAGTTTATATTTAGCTAGAAATGATGATGCCTTGAGTACTATAGTCAAGGCCTCATACCATAGTTGTTTCTATTAATTGTTTTTCTTGTGATATCTATATCCGGATTGCTTAGGGGTCATTAGCAATGCTGTGATCAATTCCAGGAGAACTGCATACTCGTCTGAGCATGTTACAGTATCCCATCTCAAGTAAACAGAGGTGACTGGATCTTGGATCCTGGGACAGAGGCAAAGGCTAGTAGTTAGCTATACCCAGAAGATACCACTGAAAAGATGACATTGACTAAAGAGGTCTCCATGCTAGAAACAAAATTCCCCACTATGGTAAATCTACAATCTTCAACACAAAACAAGCAAACAAAAATAGAAACATAAGACAAGCCAACAAAATGCCTCCAAAAACTTCCAACTCCTTTAAAGCTGATCAGTGGGGTATCAAATGGTAGGAAACCAAAAGCCTCACGCCTGAATTATTCAAAAATAGTATCAGAGGAGATAACAAAATAGTACAGGATGCAATTGGCAAGGTCACAGAAGATATTAGTAACAAGATATTGGACCAACTAAAAAAAATCATCAGTAACTCTAAAGAAGACACTAATAAAAAAAGAGCTAAACAAAATGATGGAAGACATGTATGACTATCATAGAAAACAATAAGATTCCTGGTACTGACAAAAACAAACAAACAAACAAACACATGAACAAACAAAACAATTAGAGTCCATAAAAGGGCTCCAAATAGAAATTCAAGAGGCTGAAAATATTATTGAAAATATGGGTGCAAGTGATCAATGTGAGTACAAAGTCTCAAAACTAGAAGGGAGGGCTATTTTTAGTGACCAATTAAAGACAAGTATTTTAAAAACAATAAGAGAACATAAAAGTGGCTTCAACAGTTCCTAGTTGTTGCAGAAAAAATTAATCTAAGATAAATTAAAGTCAACGAAAAATCACGAGATAGTATAAAGTAAAAAAACCCTGTTTCCTAAAATAATAGATGAAATCTTTCCAAATAAAGTAAAAGAACTTAACATACTGTTAAGTATGGGACCCCAAATAGCCACAATCAGAAAAGAACCTCTCCACAACACATCACAGTCAAAATTCTGGAAGTCCAACATAAGAACTGTCAGAGAAAAGTAACAAATCACCTATAAAGAAAAACCTATTAGAATTACAACAGACTTATCAACACAAAACTTACAGGCCAGGATAGCTTGAAGTGTCTCAAGCCCCAAAAGAAAACAAATTTCAATCCAGGCTGACATACCCTGAAAAACTATCCTTTGATGAAAAAATAAGACACTTTTATGATAAAGAGCACCTAAGGAAATAAGTGACCATCAAACCAGCACTCCAAAAAGCTCTCAAGGATACCCTAAGGACAATGAAGCTAACAATGAGAAAAAAGTCCAGTAGAATGAATACACTAGGTAAGGTGAACAGTTAAGTAGAAGGACAAGATAAGGAATTGACAAAAGGAAAATGACAATGACAGGAATAAGTCAATACCTATCTGTAATACTCTCAGTGAAATGGTCTCAATTCTCCAAACAAAATACACAGGTGGGCATAATGGAACAAGAAACAAATCCAACAATATGCTGTATACAAGAAATATACTGAACCCCAAAAGAAACTCAGACTAAAAATCAAATGATGGAAAACAATATTCCATGCAACAGGATCCTGAAAAAAGAAAGTCTATCTACTTTCTATTTAGACAAAGTGGACCTGAAGTTAAAACTGATCAAAAGAGGTAAAGAAGGTCACTACATATTGGTTAAGGAACCAATCCAGAGGTAAGAATTATTTATGTATATGCATGGAACAACAGTGCACCCAACTTCACAAAACAAGTATTATTGGACATAAAAGATCAGATAGGCAAAAAATACGATTTTAGTGTGGTACCTCAGTACTCACTTTCACAAATAGATTAACTAGAAAAGACATCAACAAAGAAATAACAGAGTTGAACAAAACCTTTAAACAAACAAACCTAGTAGCTATCTACAGAGTATTACACCCAACAACAACAGGATACACATTCTTTTCAGCAGCACATGAAACTTTCTCCAAAATAGACCACATACTAGCCAACAAACCAGCCTTAAGTAAATGTAAAAGAATTGGAATTATACCATGCATATTATCAGACTATAGTGCAATTAAATCAGAAATCAATGACAAAAGAAAACACAGAAATTATGCAAATGCATTGAAACTAAACAATACATTTTTAACTGAACACTGAGTTACAGAATAAATCAAGGAAGGAAAAAGATGATGTCTAGAACTAAATGATAATGCCAGTACAATATGCCAGAATTTATGGGACACAATGAAGAGGGAAGTTAAAAACTTTATATTTATAGCTATATATGTCCAAAAAAGTGACCCAAATAAAAAACTTAATGATCTACCTCAAGATCCTAGACAAACAAGAAAAACTCAAATCCAAAGCTAGTAAAAGAAGGCAATTATAAAGATTAGCAAAAAATCAATGAAATTGAGACAACCTTCCTGTTATGGATTAAAAACTGGTGGTCAATTTAACACCAGCTGAATTAAATCAGTATAGTGCTGCTTATAGATGGCCCACCTGAGAAAAGTTTCCAGCATAAATAGAGATGAGGAGAAGAAGAGAGGGGCATTGTGGGTTCTCCTAAGTGTTGTTGTTTTCAACCATTGGTTCTCCTGGAGGAGCTTGCCATGCTGGCTTCCCCAATATGGATTTGGCCGTTATCATCGGAAGAGTTCAGGATGTTGTTGCGCTGAGAGTGGCTGTGGTTCACTTTGGGGGAGCTCTGCTCCTTACATTGAGCATCACTTCCTGGCTCCAGAGAGGAAAATATGTGCTGTTTAATCCCCAGGAGAAGCTTGTCGTGCTGACTTCCTGGCATGTTCTCGACAGTTCGCATTGTCGGAGGAACTTGGGACCTCAGTGTCGCTGAGCACGGCTGTAGTACTTTTCAGTGCAGCCCTGCTCCTTGCTTTGAGCATGACTTCGTGGCTCCAGTATAGAACCCTCAACCTACTGGCACAGCTCCTTCACTACACTGGCATAGACTTTCTAGCTTCTTCTGCTGACCTTTGGGCCTTCCTCACGCAGATCCATAAAACAGACTGGCATGAGTCTTTATCATGGGCTCTTCGATTTCCAGTTGGATTTGTGGGAGGTATTCTCATATGCTCTGGGTCTTTAGCTGGTCTCATGCAGGACATTGCTGTGGGATCCAGGCCCTTGGCTGAATATTCTGGGTCTTCAGTGTTGTGGACAGATTTTCCTGCATTTTCTTGTGTTTAACTCTGGGTGACTATCATAAAACAGTATTGTAAGTTCTGTGTCCTGTATGCAGTTGTTCTTCCTGTAACCCCTGACTACGACACTCCCCCAAAGAATTAATGAATCTAACGTTAGTTCTTCAAAGCAATAAACAAACAAACTAGACAAACCCTTAGGCAATCTGATGAAAAAAAAATGAAAGAAAAGACTCAAATAAATGCAACTAGATTGAAAAAGTTGAAATCACAACAGATGCTGCTGAAAAAAAAGTTATTAACAAGTACTTTGCAATCCTATATACCAATAAATTGGGAAATTCAGTAGAAAGGAATCAATTCTGAGATACATATTAATCATTAATATTGAAGCAAAAAGATTTTGAAATCATGATAATAGGCAATGAACTCAAAACAGTAATAAATAACCAACTATATAAGGAAAGCCCATGACCAGATGGGTTCACTGCTGAATTCTATGAAAACTTCAGGGAAGTTCTAAAACCAATACTCCTCAAACTTTTTAATAAAATTGAAAAGGAAGCTACCATTACTCTGATTCTAAAACTAGACATAGGTCTGACAAAAGGAGAATATAGGCCAATCTCTTTAATCAATATAGATACAAAAATCTTCACAAGTTATTGGGCAAACAGAATGCAATGAATCATAAAAAAAATCCTACATCATGACCAAACAGAGTTCATTCTGGGGATGCAAGGATGGTTCAGCATATACAAAGCAATAAATTTAGTATACCACAGAAATAGAAGCAAGGACAAAAATCACATGATCATCTCAATAGATGCAGAAAGAGCCTTTGACAAAACCCAACATCCTTTCATGAGAAAACCTTGAAGAAAATAGATACAGAAGGACAGTCTTAGTTACTTTTCTTGTTGCTGAGGTAAAAGACCCAATACCCAAAGTTAAAGCAGGAAATGTTCACTTGACGCACAGTTTGTAAAGGTTTCACTTCACAGTTGGTTGGTTCCAAGGCTGGGTGGTGTGACAGAACGGCACTGCAGAGGAGAAACAGTTCACGGCAGGCAGAAGACAGCAGGACAGAAGGTAGCAACTCTGTGTCCCTTATATGTTATCCAAGCTACCCACACTTAGGACAGGTAGTACTCACATCCTTAATCCTAGCATCACATGGTGAATCAATTCCTGTATCACAATCTTGATCCCAGCATCACACACCCTAGATTCAACCATCTCTGAAAAGCTCTACCTATGAATGCATGAAGTTTTGGGGGGACATCTAGATATACACCATAACAAGAATCTCATCCCAGTCTTATAAAAGCCACTTGTGACAAACCTACTCCCACGTCAGATTAACATGTTCCCATGCATGAGTTTCTCACTGGGAGGCTTGTACCTCTGGTAGGACAAGTAGGTCTAATAACTTTTATTGGTCTTTTAAAAATATATATATATATATATAAATGAACTAAATACAGTTATTTGAATTTGAATAATCACAGAAGTGAAATATCTTCAAAATTGAAAAAATATGCTGTTATAGACATATATGCATACAAAAATTATACATTACAAACAAAAATTCCAAATGAAAGTGAGAACCATCAAGGATTGAATAATACAGTCATGAAATAACAATGACTATTTTTGTTTTAGCATTTTATGTTAACAAAAACAAGTACACAATTTAGGTATATACTATCAGATAGTTGAACTCAAATCAGAGCCACCCCGTAGCAAGACATGGAAATTAAATCAGAGTCACCCAGGAACAAAACATGAGTTTCAGCCCCGTCATGAACACATTACTTGGGAAAAAGCTGAAAGCTTTTCCTCTAAAATGAGAAACAAGATAAGGATACCCTGTATCACCACTCTTGTTCGACATAGTACTCAATACATAGCAAGAGCAATTAGGCAAGAAAAAGAAATAAAAGGAATATGTATAGAAAAAAAAACAAGTCAAATTATCATTATTAACAAATGATATGATCTTCTATGTAGAAGATCCCCCCAACAAAAAATCCATCAAAACACTCTTAGAATTATAACCAGATTCAGTAATGTAGCAGGACAAAAAATCAACACATAAAATTCAATAGTATTCCTGTACACTAATAATGAACCCACTGAGAAAGAAACTAAGGAAAAGTATCATTCTAAATAGCACCAAGAAAAGTTAAATACTTAAGAATTAGCCTAAGGAAGTGAAAGATGTTTACAATGAAAACTATAGTACACTGAAAATAGAAATTGAAAAGGACATCATAAAATGGAAAGATACCCCCTCTTTCTGGATAGACAGAACCAGTTTAGTCAGGATGTTCATACTTCCAAAATTGATATACAAATTTAACACAATCCCAATCAAAATTCCAACAGCATTCTTCACAGAATGGGATGAAACAATCCTAAAATTCATATGGAACCAAAACAGATCCAGAATACCAAAAACAATCCTGAGTAAAAAGACCAAAATGGGAGGCATAACAATCCCAGACTTGAAGTTACATTACAAAGCTACAATGGTTAAAAAATAACATGGTAAAATAGATGTGAGGATCAACGGAACAGAACAGAGGAGAAACAATCCCTAGTATATTCAAACAGTATTTGACAAAGACACCAAAAACACCCACTGCAGGAAAGATAGCCCCTTTAATAAATGGTATCAGAAAAACTGGTTATTGACATGTAAAAGATTGGATCTAGACCCATATTTCTCACCATGTACTACACTAAGATGAAAATGGATCAAAGAACTAAATGTTTAACTAGAAGTGACCTGCTGGAATACAAACTAGATAAACCTCTTGAAACCATAAGCATAGGCAAATACTTTGTGAACAGAACCCCAATTGTACAGGAGATAGTTATGAGAATCAACTAATGTGATTACATCAAATTAAAAAGATTCTGCACAGTAAAAGAAACAACCAACAGAGTGAAAAGACAATTTTCAGAATGGGAAAACATTTTGTCAGTGATTCCTCAGAGAAAGGTTTCATATCTAGAATATATTAAGAACTAAAAAAATAGACTTTCCCTCAAATAAAAGACCCTACCAAAAAAATGGGCAGTGAAATGCATAGATACTTCATAGAAGAAGATGTTCAAAGGACCGACAGATAGATGAAGTGCTCAACATCGCTGACCCTCTCCTATTATTTTGTTTTGAAATTCTGCATCTTTGTTTGTATTCCTCTTGTTTTTAAAATTAAAAAAAAAGAAAAAACAAATAGCACTGAGATTTCATTTCACCCCAGAAAGAATAGCCATCATCAAGAAATCAAACAATAACAAAGGCTTGAGAGGCTGTGGGACAAAAGAAACCTTTCTACACTATTGGTGGGAATGTAAATTAGTACAATCACTATGGAAGTCAGCATGAATTTTCCTCAAAAAAAAAAAAAAGAAAAAAGAAAAAAAGAAAAGAAAAGAAAAAAGAAACTAGAGATCCATTTGACTCAGGTGTTTCCCTTCTAGGTATCTTCCCAAAAGAGTTAAAGACACCATGTTACATTGATACACGTATATCCATGTTTATAGCAGCAAAATTCCTAATAACTAAATCTTAGAAGCAGCCCATATGCCCATCAACAGATAAATGAGTAAAGAAAATGTGATATTTACACACAATGGAGTACTACTCTGCCATAAAGAAAGATAAACTTGATTCATTCATAGGAAAATGGATGCACCTTGAGATCATGTTAAGCAAAATAAACCAGACCCACAAGTTCAAACATGACATGAGAAGTTCAGAGTAAAAATTAAGAGCAAAATAAAAGATAAATAACAGGAAGTAGAGAGATAGATCATTCTCAAAGGTCTAGGAGATCAAGAGATGGGTGGAGCGGGAAAGAATAAGAGGAAAAAAGGAGTTGACATGTGGTATGTACATGTACTGACTCTGCATAAGGAATTAAACTTTTTATGTACAGTAACCATGTACAAAGAAAACAAGAACGGAATCAAGAGATGGGTGAAGAGGGGAAGAAGGGAAGGAAAAGGGATTAAAAAAGGAATTAAGTTGTGTTTTATACATGTAGCAACTCCCCACAAGGAATGTAAACATTATGTACTCACGTACATAAACAAAAAATAAAAATATTCCCTCTGGGCTTTACCTCTTAAAGCTTCCATACTGTTCCTATTGTACTACTCTGTGTGACAAGACTTGAACAATTGGCCATTTGGGGGGCCAATTATAGCATATGCTTTTCATTTATTTGTGGTGAGAACACTAAAAGACTACACTGAGTAATTTTCAATATACATTACATTTTTATCAACTAGAGTCTGCATGTTGTACAATAGGTCCCTCGCCCTTACTCCTCTGGTCTAACTTGACTAACTTGAGTTTCGTAGGCTTAGAGCAGCATCTCTGCAGCTGCCTCCCTACACTGCAGTGACATTTTTAGCAGTGAGTCTAAAACGAGTCTCATTAGACTAAAGGGAAAGGCTGCATGACACAGTGAAGCAGATTGGTCACTAGATGAGGAAAATTCTATTGGTTTAATTATCTTCAAAATCCTTCATAATTAATATTTAAAATTTTAAAAAATCATATCTGCCTCTTCTGAGGTCTGTTGCTTATAAATCAAAGAGTACTCTTTGGAAAATCAGATTTCTTTACTCCTTCTCTGACAGCTCCCTACTATTTATTAGAGAACAGAAGGGTGGGCTGCAGGCTCAGGGGATCTGTGTTTCAAATCTAAAGATTTTGAAGCAGAAGAAAATTATATCAAAATATAAAAACTAAATGCCCACGGGAAGCAATCTATGGATTTTAAGTCTTTGGATGTTTCTGAAAAACTGATCCAGATGAAAGTAAGCTTGCACAAGACAAGTTGTATCCATATGCAGATATCAAAATATGATTTTTTTCTCTTTTGGAAACCTGTTATTTCAAAATCTGGAAATTTCAAGTGGTCACTGTGGCTTTGATTGTTTTGCCTTTCTAGTTGTTTCTTACTGACTGGGCAAAGGCATAATGCATCTTCTCCTGGGGCATAAATAAGTTTTGTTGTGGTAGAAATGGAAGGACTTGAAACGATACAAGGAGTCATAATTTCCCATCTTCCATTTCACTGCACTTCAACCAGATTTCTTTTGGCATTCAGTGAAAGGTAGGCTTAGCAGCTGTTGCTTCTTCTCCATCCATCACAAATGTATAAACAAATGAATCCATCCTGTCAGTTACTGACACACATTCTGAGCCAGCGGTAAGTTAGGCCACCTTTGTCCACTCAACTCTGTAAGGCTGTGCCCAAGACCTTTGCTAAAGGATAGCCAAACAGACCTGCAAACACAAAGAGAAGATTGTTCAATGTTTCCAGCATGTGTTGGTTTAGATTTGGTCTGCATCCACAGATCGGAAGCTTATCCAGAGTTTCTAGATACAGCTCTGCTGGATGTTGTATTTTCTAAATATCTCATGTGGAAGAAATCACTCACTGGGCTTTCGTTTATACATGTGTTAAAGAAAGAGCTTGGATTTCTGAAATATAAACATTGTGCTAAAAGGCTTACGGCAAGTCTTACATACACACTGAAATTTCCTTGATGAACTCTGATTACTTTTGGGAAACATTGAACTCCCAATCACTCTGTCTTCTCCCTGACTCAAGTCTAGTCTGAAAAACACTCATCTTTTGTGACTGGAATCTGGTGATATGGGCCATAACAATATGCCCACCACTATCCTGTTATCACAGGCAACTTGGGCTTTTCCAGACATGGGCCAGGCATTCATCCTTAGGCTTAATACACTTTAGGTAGTTTCCAAAAAGTCTCTCATCAGACTTGATGTAAGGGAACTTGCTGTCCTCCTCAGTCTTTTTGGGGAGTTGAGAGAAAGAGTCAGAGAGAATCAGCATAGCAAAAGTTCTCTTTAGTGAAATTACTGAAAAAACTCTTCCTGTTACATCCTTTCTAGTTGAAAGTCAATGAGGCGTGCTCAGGAACACTGAAATTTCACAGGTACGATGATCTGCCTCATACTGTACTACCTGAACTGGGAAGAGACTCATGCTAGCGTACTGGCAAAATCATTTCCGTCCACACTGAAATCATTCCTTCAACCACTGGAGGAGTTCCACAACTATGTATGAAGTATCTTTTTTAACAAAGAAAATCTTCTACCACAGAGTCTGAAAAGTTCTATTGTAACAATTTTTCAAAGATTTTTGAGTTATGTAACCCTTCAACCCAAAATCACACACTTACTCTCATTTCAAATATGACCCAGCAATTCAGCAACCTTTCAGAGTAACTGCAGCCAAGCATTTCAGAAAGAGCTCACATGTACGTAATTGTACATTTGTGTAAGAGTATATACTTCCTTTGTGCACTTATTTAACCTTTATTAATTAGTCTTAAGCTATTCTTCATATCCTTCCAGAGTACGATGTTCAGCCATCTGGGGGTATAGAAAAAGGCACAAGATAAATGTGTGTAATGATGGTTACTGAGGCGTGAACTGAGGGGAGAAAAACCTCCTTATTGTACAATGAACTTGAATAATCTTCACAGGAGTAGGAAAGCATAATTCTTTTTCCAGCATAGGGGTGCAATGATGTAAACTGATGTGACAGATGGCCATGCCACATCCCACCCTAATTAGCATTCATTAGCATACCAGGCTGCATCTTGATCAGGCACCAAACACAAGGTGTGCATGGAGACAGTGTCTCCATTAACCTCATCCGAAAGCTGCATCTCTTCACTGTGGCGGAGGAATGTGGTAGGAAAATGATGCCATGACATTTGGTGCTGAATCCTGTTCCACAAGCAGGGCTTTCAGGTCCTCAGCCAACCTGGGCCAAGTTGAATGTTCTTAAAGAGGAAGAGGCTGAGTAGGGCACAGGAATGTGAGACTGCAGAGATGTGAAGGGCCTCCGAGATGGGAGAGGACTTAGAAGGAAAGGGGAAGGAAGGTTGCTTTTACTTCTGTCCTCAATGAAAAGTCATTCTCTGAGATGGAGGGCAGAGCACTTTTTATTTATGTTTGATTTCACAGTGTCTATGTTATTGTTGTTAGTGTGAGAAACCTTTTATTTGGGCTGAAAGGAAACAGAGACAGAGAAAGAAGGTAAATGAGTAGACAATATTAGCCACTTTTCTGGGAAAATAGAAAGCACCTAACGAGAGCACATGTAAGGTATTTGGGGGAATATATATATATATATATTCCTTCAGAAAGATGTTGAAAAAACACTTCCTTCTCCTAGGGCTGTGAGATCATCAATTGAAGGGAAATTGCTTCTGCCGGTTGGTGACGCCCATATCCATATCTCTAATTTCAGATCCCTCTTTCAAGGTTAGCTCCCATAAATCTATGGTTGGCAGAATACTCATTCATATAGGCATCTATGTATTTCTGGAAGGTGTGCCATGAGGCAACACTGGGTAGCAATCAATTCAGAGTTTATTGTTGAGTTTAGAAAAGAGACAAGTGAAAAGAAACACTTGGAGGGAAATGCAGCTGAGGGTGCACAAAGTAGGAAGTCATCCTGCCTGGGGTTGTGAAGGCCAGGAAGGGAAAGATGCAGGAGCCAGAAACTGAGGTATAAGGAAGGATTACCTACCTGGAAGTTGCTCAGGAACAGGGGGTCATGGAAAACATGTACGAGTCACAGCCTTCTCAAATGCCTGGAGGGGATAGAGATTATGGTATATTTGATGAAGAAGCAATAATATGTGGCATGGTAGGAATTTCTAGCAGTTTTTAGGCCCTCAAAGTTTCCATCTGTCTCTCCTTTTGTATTCTTTCTCCTTGTGAGTGACACGTGTTCCCAGGGAAGGGACCTGAACTTCCTGTTTTCCTTCAAATCCAAGCTTTGCAAACAACATTCAGTTTTGCAAGGTTCTCATCTCTCCCCTAGTTTGCAGACGCAGTTTCCATACTCAGTCTCCTACTTTTGTCTTGACTGCCTCCAGTCCATGACTTCCATCATTGCTGGAGCGCTCTATGCAGAAAATGCAACCTATCACATCATTGCCCCTCAGGGACTCCTCACGGTCTATGCACCACCTGCAGGATTAGTACCCACTTCAGGGCATGAGACCTGGCAGACATCATCCAATATTCCAGACCCCTGTTTTCAGCTGCGCTCCTACACATATTCTAAGATCCTACTCTATGGAGCTGCCTGGAGATGACCTGTACATAAAGATGTATTTTGAAAGGAGTCCCAAATTTAACTAGAGGATCTTACCCAGTACTTAAATTTCATATTTTTGTGATTATTCTTTTTTGAAATATCCTTAATTTCCTGTTTAATTCTATTCATCTTATAATTCTCAGTGGAGATGTGAATATCTCTGAAAAATCAGCTTTGGAAACTTCATTTCAATCTACCTGAGAGTCCCTGTATGCTCATTGTACCACAGCACGAGTTGCATCATATTTTTACACTCAGGCTGACTGTGCTTTTCATCACAGCCAAAGTGCTTTGGGGGTAGAAATCAATTACAATATCTCATTTTACAGTCATTTGCACAAACACAGGGTCCCCAAGAATTCATTACCTGTACCCGCTTTCTTCCTACTCCGAAGACATTATAACCTGCTTCCGTGTAGTATTTGCTCCAGGTGAGTCCAGCTTCGTGATGTCAGGGAGTTTTGTTTTCTTCAGTCCTCCCCTCTGACACAGTACCTGGGGTAGAATAGTGCTCAGACAGTTGTGGATTTGTTGAATGAGTGAGTGAATTTGCTATTTATGTTTTTATGCTAGCTTTGACCCATTACTTCTTCATCATGGTAAAACACTTTTTTAAAAATTTTCTTAGGCATGAGATTTTCTAATAAGTAGCCACTGACTATATGACATTGCACATGCCATTAGATCTCCCTGTATCTCAATTTCCCCTTGTGTAAATGAAGATTATAAGTGAAACTACTTCGTTGAATTCTCACAAAGGCTAAGTAAGTTTATATATGCAAAATGAAAATATATAAGCTGGGCGTGGTGGTGCATGCCTTTAATCTCAGCACTTGGGAGGCTGAGACAGGAGGATTGTTGTGAGTTTGAGACCAACCTGGGCTACAAAGTGAGTTCAAGGTCAGTCTGAACTGCATAGTGAGACCTGTCTCAAAAAGTAGGGCCAGGGATTTAGCTAGGTGGCGTAAGCACCTGCCTGGCAGGCGTGACATTGCCAGTTCAATTCCCGGTACCAAGAAAAAAAAGTAAGAAAGAAAATGTTTAACTGTGCCTAGCACATGGGAAATGTCCATAAATGTTAGCTATACTTCTCCTCCTCCTCAGGATCTTTATCAAAATTGTTTCCTTTTAAAGTCATCATTTATATTTTTCCTCTTAAATCCTCAAACCATGATTGTCTCAATAATTTTAGGGGCCATAAGACTATTTCAGAGATAATTCTTAGAGTGGTACTAGATAGCTATTAAATGCTAGACTAGAATGATAATTTGGAACTCCTTTCAAAATATATCTTTAGGTACAGGTCATCTTTTTCAGATTGTCCAATGCTGAACTGATCTGTAATATTCAACAGAAAATGAGTTTTGGTGATGTAGGTTTGTCTTGCCTAGTCTCCTCCTTCAGTTATGAATAACGGTTAGGAGCAGAACAGCAATAGCTTTCCTATTTTTATACATGACATCGACTCATCTGCTTTTTGCAACCTGACATCTGAGGCAGATACTTTTCATCCTAGATTTAGAAAGGGTCTTAAATTGGAAAAAATGTCCTCAGATGCTCGAAGAAGAAACTAAGCACATGACCACTGTAACACTTCCATGGAGATGTTAAAAAG
This sequence comes from Dasyprocta punctata, assembly GCA_004363535.1. Lineage (NCBI taxonomy): Eukaryota > Metazoa > Chordata > Mammalia > Rodentia > Dasyproctidae > Dasyprocta > Dasyprocta punctata. Next base: position 15,140 of record RJWM01039584.1, read on the forward strand.
TCAATATGAATGTACTAGTCCATGTAAGTTGGACAGGTGCAAGTACACACTAGTTTTAGGCATGGCGGTTTGCATTCCCCCGGTGGCAATAAAAGCTGTTATGCCCTGGAAATTTACTAATGTTTAAAGCAGGATCTTGCTGGCATTTACGATGGATGCTTGTGGGTACGGAGTACAGAGCCTGACATAGGCTTGTACATCTGTCTATATGCATTGAATTTAAGCATCGTCCAAAAGATGGCACTGTTTGTGTTTCTATTGCGTTTAATTGTGAACGTTATACTATCTGGGCACATTAATGAACTAAATTAAGATGGAGCAGCGATATCATCCTCTACACAAATCAAACTGCCTCTTTATTATAGGCCTCTTCAAATTCTTCATCTTGTTTTTCAGCAAAGGAATCTGCCTAAACTGTTACATGTAATAACTGCAACGGCAGCAAAACTTTAACTTATTAAATACTTAGTATTTTCTATCTTAAAGGAGATTATGGAACACTTTTGACATCATTATAGATGCAGAAGGGGGATTGAGACATATTTAACTTTGATTTTAAAAAGCTAGATTCTTAAATGTGAGTACTTCTTGATGATCTTTTAAATGTGACTACACAGGAAACACACAACTGATAGTTGCAGGTCATTTACTATTAGAAAGCATTGCTTTTGGATTCAGATAGACATATTATATACAAATTATAGCTCAATAAAATTGATTTAAACAGTTATTTTAAAAAAGCATTGGTTTTGAAATTAATTGTGAAGCAAAAAGTAAAAGTGCCAAAAATAACTTTCTTTGGGCAAAAAAGAAATTAGTTCTGATAACAGTATATAATCCCAAGAGATGGTGGAGATTATCCTGTATGGGGGTAG
>RJWM01039585.1:0-16008 GCA_004363535.1 Dasyprocta punctata
GTCAGGCACATTTCAGAGGAAGTAGGTGCAGTGTTGGAGACTACCTTGGTGGGCTGTAGGACTTTGTAGACAACTTTAAGGAAAACTCAATGAAGCACAAATAAGAACTGAGACATTATGTTCTCATAGCATTTTAAAATCATTTTACTATTTTTCTCATTTTATTTTATTGCTACATGTTTGCAATATGTGAAATTTATATTTTTCTTGGGGAGTAGGTACATAAACATAGCAGGTTTGTTCCTTTTTAAATTTCTTTTCCTTCTCATCCTCCTTTCCTCCACATTTTAATCTGCTTTCCCCATTTTAATTCTTGTTATTATTCTCCTTGGTTCATGTTTACAATTGTTTATATTCTTTGAGGTCATTAGGTTTCTGTAAATGGTTCATCTTTGTTCTACTTACTTCCCCATCTCCTCCCCTTTTCCCCGACCCTTTTTCCCTTGACTCCTTGATAAGTGCAAGAAATTCATCCTGTTGTTTCCTTCTGTCTTTTATTATGCTTTTCTTTTTACTTCACCTTACTTAAATGAGAGAAACCATGCAGTATTGACCATCATGACACTGATTAATTTCACTCAATATTGTATTTTTCAGGTGCATTCATTTTCCTGCAAATAGCTTGAATTTATCCATCTTTGTAGCTAATATGCCATTATTATTTCATGCATACATAGCAGAGTTTCTTTTTTTTTTTTTTTTTTTTGTGGCACCGGGGATTGAACTCACAACCTCACACCTGCCAGGCAGGCACTTAAGCCACTGAGCCAAATGCCCGGTCCTAGATTTTTCAGGCAAGGTTGCATTATGTAGCTCAGGCTGGCCTTGAGCTCGCATTGTAGCCCAAGCCAGGCTTGAACTCACAACGCTCCTCCTACCTCAGCCTCCCAAGTGCTGGGATTAGAGGAGTGCGCCACCACGCCTGGCTTCGATTTCTTCTTTTTTAATGTTGTATAAATTTTATTGGTACACTTTTGCAGTACAGGAAGTTTATATTCATCCTGGGGAGTGAGTACATGTATAGAATACAGCTTGTTTCTTTTTTAATCCCGTATCCTTTAGTTCCTCATTCCTGAATTCTTTCTCCATTTTCATTCATGTTGATATTATTACTCTTATGTTTATGACTTATAAAATTTATATACTTCGTATGTATTTTGCACATGTACATGACACGCGTTAATTTTTTTTATTTCCCTTTCCCCTTACCCTCTCTTCTTGTCCTTGGGCTCCTGGACCCCTGCACATTTGCAAATGATGTGTTTCTCTTTTTCCTCCACTCCATTATTTATTGTGCTCTTTGCTTATACTTTGCCTTAATCAAATGAACAATACTATACAGTATTTAAACTTGTGTCCAATTTATTTCACTTAAAGTCATTTTTGAAGGGTGCACATTCTTTAAAAATGTCCAGATCTATCCTTCTGCATAGCTGAGTATACTCTATTATGCGTACATACCATATTTTACTTATTTGTCTGCAGATGGGAATACAGGCTCTTCCAGGACTCAGGTATAATGAATTTGCTGTTATAAACATTGATGTGCATGTGTCACTCTAGTATTTTGAATCATTGACAGGTGCAGTGTATATTCATGTCAAACTTGTTTACAGTGAAGATAGTTTATGACATTTAACATGTTTATCAAAATTTGAAGTTCAGTGAAGTCAGGGATATGTTATGCATTAAATAATTTTGAGGTTACATACAAAATTTCAATAAGACTATATTTATAAAGGGAGAAAATTAGAAAACACAAGAAACCAAAATGTTCTTGAAGACAACTGGCACATAATGTGTTCTGACTATGAAATGTCAATTTTAACACTCAGACTATGCAGTCCTGGCTCTCAGACAGTGTTTTAAATATTGTAAGTCAAAGGAATTTATTCCATGGTGTGATTAATCGGTGCCTTTATGTTTCCTTTCTATAAGCTTGTTTAATTTTATTTCAAAAGGTGTCTGAGCACTTTAGAAGAAAATAGTCAAACACTCGTATTGGAATTCCATCTCCTGGGATTTTCAGAGAATCCAGACCTGCAACCCATCCTCTTTGGACTGTTCCTGTCCATGTACCTGGTCACAGTGCTCGGGAACCTGCTCATCATCCTGGCCGTCAGCTCTGACTCCCACCTCCACACCCCCATGTACTTCTTCATCGCCAACCTGTCCTTGGCTGACATCTGTTTCATCTCCACCGCAGTCCCAAGGATGATTGCTGACATCCAAAGTCACAACAGAGTCATCTCCTATGTTGGTTGCCTGACGCAAATGTCTTTTTTCACCCTTTTTGGATGTATGGATGACATTCTTCTCACTGTGATGGCCTATGACCGGTTTGTGGCCATCTGTCACCCCTTGCATTACCAGGTCATCATGAACCCACGTTTCTGTGTCTCCTTAGTATTAGCGTCCTTTTTGGCCAGTCTTTTGGACTTACTGCTGCACAACTTGATTATCTCACAACTGTCATCATTTAACAGTATGCAAATTGCCAATTTCTTCTGTGATCCTTCTCAGCTTCTTAATCTTGCCTGCTCTGGTACTTTTATCAATAATATCTTCACGTATTTTATCTTTATTGTCTTTGGATTTTTTCCTATCTCAGGAATCTTCTTTTCTTACTATAAAATTACTTCCTCCATTCTGAGGGTTCCATCCTCAGGTAAGAAGTATAAAGTCTTCTCCACCTGTGGTTCTCACCTGTCGGTAGTTTGTCTGTTTTATGGAACAAGTTTTGGAGTGTACATTGACTCAGTTCTATCACATTCTCCCAGAAACAGTGCAGTGGCCTCTGTGATTTACACCGTGGTCACCCCTATGCTGAATCCTTTCATCTACAGCCTGAGGAACAGGGACATTAAAAGTGCCCTGTGGAGATTACAGAGCAGAACAATATTCTCAGCATCTCTCCCAAATATTTTGTCTTTTTTATTGGCAAAACCAGTAATCTAGTCCTGCAAGTCCTGTCCTCTGGGTCTCATTATTCTTGGAAGTTTTCCTCACCAAAATCATGATTAAATTAGTATATCCACCTCAGTAATTTCTCAGTGATTGAACTGGCTTCTAGATTAAATGCTAAACTCTCTTTTAAATGTGATTAAGAATTAATTCCCTTTTCACAGTTCATAGACACTTTTATTTAATTTTCATTTTTGTTCTATTAGTACATGTTTTCAGTACATAATGTTTATATTCATCCTGGGGAGTAGGTACATATACAATAAGTCAAATGATATTTCTCTTTCAATGGCAGCTCTTGTCACTAAGTTAAAACTAAATAATCTTAAATATACATTCCTGGAATTTTCAAGCAACCTGATATTACTGTCTGGGAAAATTTGAGTGTGATACAAAACATGTTCTTATCTAATTTGCACATCTACAGTGTTGTGTTCAATTGAAAGTCTTTTGAAAGATATAATCAAGTGTAGTGAACAGAACAGTATTTACTCCACGACAAAGGATAAACATGCAAGAACTGTCATTATCAACATATTATCTGCAAATTAGCTATGTGGTTTTCAGTTTGAAATGGATTTTGACAACGGCTGAAAATTGTTGGACATATTTTTGATCTCAGGTTTTTCACTTATAATACTTCTTAGAAGTAGCCACTTTAGAGTGAAAGAGGTAATGTATTTGCCTCACAGGAATTTAAAAAATATGTGTCATTTTTGTGATGATTTACTCTAGCATTGGTTCATCTCAAGCTTATTGTTGGAAATCTAACAGTGATTTATTTCTCAGAGTGTTGAAAGATCATAACATTTTCTGTCTATACCAATGAGTTCCTGACAAAATTAAGCAAGTAATGTATATCATTTATTTACACAATTAAAATATTGCATAGTGGGCCAAGTTATCCCACCTCTGCTTTGTGTACTTATCTGGGTGTATGTGTATTTTTTGGTACTTTTTATCTAGAAAACTTTGAATAATGTAGCTCTTGAACAGTCTGACAATGCATTTTACCCTCTCTCTGCTAGACTTTGAGTCTTATGATGGAAAGTATTCTGCTTTCCTTTTACATTGGTAATAGTTCCAAGTACTTTGAAGAAATTATTCAGTCTTAGAAGGAAAATTAGAGAACAGTTTGATATCTATACTCCAGTATTATCTTCCCCTATAGCCAAAAACCGTTTATCTCTGTGCACCTCTTAGAAATGAAATATTAAATTTGTTTTTATATTGTTTTCATTACTACAAGTTTGTGATACAGAATAATTACATTCATCTTGCAGAATCAGTTATATACTCTCCCATCTTAATAATTTTTGCTTCCCAATCACATGCCCTCCTGTCTCTCCCATTCCCCGATTAGAAATAGATTTGTTTTGTTGTTTCATAACTATTAAGTAGGATTTTGATTTCTTAAACTGCACTTGCAATATACATGATCATAGAGTAAAGGGTGGATTTGAACGTTGCTCCAAATAACAAAGAGATGAAAAGGCAAATTTTCTTGCAGATAGAAAATCAGAAGTCAGGGTTCTCCTGTTTATATTAAGGAAAAATTATATAAAACACAAAGCAAATCTTTCAGTTTACTGCAAAACTCCAATGCTAGGCAGTCACTGTGTGACTTTCTTTTCTTTCATGCAATATGTCCTTTACAAAAAACAATATTGTAAGTTTTATGATTTATCCACTATAGGATGATTGAACTTTAATGTTAATTTTTTGACACCATTAAAACACATTAAAATGCCTCAGATCAAGCAAGTTCCTGTTCAATCTATGTCTGTACTTCTGCTAATTGGCTATCTGTTCTTCCCAAGTTTCCCTCTATTATGTGTCTACATACAGAAAACTAACATTGTTGAATCTATATTGAGGTAAATTGAGTATTTATTATATTTTTTATATAATTCAACTACAAAATCATGTCCAAATTTGTAAGATACCTATACCCTGTAAGGATCTATCCCATGGGTGGGATGTGGAAGGATTCAATGACCAGAATTCTCACATGGACCATATTTAACAACTTCTATCAAATCAGGACATGAATATGTTGCACTAAAGACTTTACTAGGTGATACTCACACATACACACGCATGCACATACACAGACACACACAGAGACAGTCTAAATCTGAAGGCAACATCTTCTGCAGTGAGAGAAGTATTTTCTTAATGAATTAAAATCAGCAGCCATTTGGCATGTTTGCTGCATTTGGGCCCAGGATAACAACGGCTTTTTGTGATGTTGTGGTAAGACTTCACACATGAAAGAGTAAAAAAGGTAATTTCTTTTACTGCATTTCTAGGTGCAGCATATTTCAATCTGTAGAAATATTATAGATAGCTAAGTTAGGTAGTAATATTTTATTTACTCAAACAGGGTCGGGCCCTTGAAAGAAGAAGAGATCACATTACAACTGCAGCTGGAGGCACATCTATTGGAAGCCAGGCCTCAAAATAAAAATAGAATAACCAAGCCTACATACTTCCCCAGGGGATAATTGGCATCATGTGTTCCAATGTAGTCTAGATAGACATCAGACGCCCAGGTGGGTGACCATGATCTCCTGATCCATCTCTTTCTAAAAGGTCTTTTGTTCCTTCCAGGTACACTTGCTACATGACCTGCTTCCCTGCTGCATCAATGTGAGCTGAGAGGCTATACTTGTAATCCTATTGGTTGATCATAGTATTGACCCACATTGTACCCACCTTGTGATTTTACTCCATAAAACTTCCTTTGAGAATGGACTCTATGGCAACCCATTACTGAGTCGCCCTTGTGTCTCAGGAGCTATCTCTCTCAATAAATTTTTTGTACTCTTAAATTTTGTTATCGCTAAGAAATCATTCTTTGGTTTTGGAGAAAACTAACATGGTGTATTTGACATCTAGCAGTTTGGGAGTGATATTATTTTCCTGATAGTGTGACTATGTGTAATTAAAAGTCTAAGACTGGGTAGGAGGGGGAATGTACACCGTCACTTTCATGTGCTTTTTTCAGGACACCTGAGAACTGTAGACTCAGAAAGTCTAGAACACAGTCTATGTGGGAATTTTCTGTTAGGGTGCTGCTGAAATCAGAGATCAGCTCTTTTCTGGCTAATTATGCACTTTACCAATACCACTGAGCTACATCCACAGCCCATTATGCCTCTGTATTAGATATTCACTTTAGGATGGCCACGTATTTGATTACAGATAATTTTTCATTGTGGAAGAATTTCAGCCAGGAATAAAGAAAGAGTCAGAATATTAGCCTTTGTTACTGCTGATATATTAGTGTATTGAAGTAATAATTATTTTAAGCAGTAAGACAGGCACTATACACTAGCACATGAAAATACTTAATGATATTTGCAACAGCCTAACTCTAATCAAATTTCTAGACTAGAGATTGACAAACTTTTTGCAAAGGGCCAGATTACAACTATTTCAGGGTTTTGGGCCATATGGCCTCTTTGACCAGTGCTCATCTCCGGTTTCACAGCACAAAAGCACATGAGTGAATGGCTGTACTCCAATAAACCTTTAGTCATGAAAACATGAAACATGAAGAATTTGGCTCCAAACTCTGCTTTTTCAAACTGTGCCCCAAAAATCCTTTATTCTATAATGATTTTCCAGAAGACATCTTTAGGGAAAGATTAATTAGTATTGCTTAGGTCTGGGATGCCCCAGACTGGCCGAAGTACTGACAACTTGGTCCGCAGCCCAATGCTATTACTTCTTTGTAACCCATGGGCACCTGGGACTTCTCTACATGGAATTTTGTGAACCTGGCTTCCTCCTGTCTTTCTCTGACACTCCCTGTCTGTGAGCTGAGCTGCACTGCTCTGCTGTGCTCTCCTGCCGTGCTGAACCACCACTAGCCCACAGCAATGGAGACAGCTGGTGAGGATTAGAACCCCCAAAACTATGAAGAAACATAGGCATTTTCTATTTATAATCTCTTATCATTTGTTATAGTGACACAAGCCTTTTAAAATACAACAATGTTTTCTTTCCATTTTATTCACCATAAGTAACTATACTTGAAAAATAACAGGTGTCAAACAATGAATTGTGTATTTCAAAATATATAGAAAAGAGTTTTTTGAATATTTTGCCCAAAATGTTAAATGTTTAAGGTGTACATGGGCTAATTATACTTCATTGATCATTATATTTGGTTTATATATATCAAAATATCTGTAACACATAAAAATATATCATTCTAAAGGTAAAGTAAAAATTAAAAAAATAAATTGAGAAGAAATTCTTAAAGGTTGATTAATTTTGGGGGGCATGCTTTTAGTGTGTAGTTGAGACAGTTCTGGATACTTTAGAACCTCAAGCTGGCCTCATACCTGTTGCAATCCTCCTCCCTGTGCCTCCTAACTGATGTGATTAGAGAAGTGCACCACCAAGTCAGAACTTGGGATGGGCTGTGGTTGAGGAAAGATACACAGAGAGAAATATGAGTCAAGGAAAGGAATGGAGAGGAAAGAATCAGGTGGGTAAATCTATCTGTTTTGATTTTTCATGACATCCATATTTTCTACCAGTCCCATTAAACACATGAAGCCAGAAAATATTTCCAGTACTTCAAAATTTATTCCGTGAATATCTGATGATCCACACCTACAGTTCCTCTTTTTGTGGACTCTTTTAGTTCACGTACTTGGTCACAGTGCTTGAGAACCTGCTCAGTGTCATAGGGCACCAGCTCTGACTCCCACTTCTACAACCCCATGTATTTCTTCCTCTCCAACTTGTCCTTGGCTGACATCTGTTTCATCTCCATTATGGTCCCAAAGGTGATTGTGGATATCTCCACTCATAGCAGAGACATCTCTTATGTGAGATGCATGATGCAGATGTCACTTTTGGATGTGTCTCAATGCGAAGGCCTGTGACTGGTTGTAACCCTCTGTCACCCTGTGAGGTACAATGTCAGCATGGACCGCAATCACTGTTGGCTGCTGGTTCTGTTTCCCTTCCTCATCAGTGACCTGGTCACCCTGCTCCACACCTCAATGACACTGTGCCTTACATAATACTCTGATTGTTGAAACAAAATATCCAACACTCAAAGCTAAAAAGAGAAAAGGTTTATTTTAGCTCAGTCTGTAGAGGTTTCAGTTTCTAATTGGCTGGCTCCAAAGTAAGGTGGCATGACAGAAGGGCACAGCAGAAGAGAAAGAGTCCATAGCAGGCAGAAGACAGCAAAGGCAGAGAAAAAAGCAGCAAGGGAGAAGTGGCAATTCCAGGTTCTTTCTGCCCCTTTATATTCTGTCTCAGTTACCCAATGTTAGGGAGGGTAGCATGCAATCTGGAACTATGCCAAGCCAATCAGTGGACTAATTTAGTAATCACACACCCTTAAGCCCAGACCATACACTCTATCTCCAACCATCTCTGAAAAGGCCCCAGCTATGGTCTCATGGGGCCTAGGAGGGACATTTAGAGAGAAAACATAACACCCTGCAGCTATTCTGCACAAATCTGGGGAATCCCTACTTTTTCTGTGAACTGGGTCATATTCTCAAGCTTGCCTGTTCTGATCAACAGCACCCTGGTGAATTCATTGACCCAACCTCGTTCATGCTGTTCTCCTCCCTGCATTAATTTTTTCTTCTACTCATACTGACTCCTCTGTCCTGAAAATTCCATCCTCTGGTGGAAAGTATAAAATTGTCTCCATTTGTGTGCCAAATTTAACAGTCATTTCCTTTTCTGTGGGACAGGTTTTGGAGTGTACCTCAGTTCTGTAACCACTAATTCCTCCAGGAATAGTACAATAGCCTCAGGGATGTGCATTGTAGTGACCACCGTGATGAGCCCCTTTATCTACAGCCTGAGCAAATCCCCAGGATTTTGGGGAAACTCATCTCTAGAGCAACATCTTTTGATTGATATATCAGAAGCAAGTCAGAGAAAAAGAGATAATGAGTAGTTTGTGAAGATTCACCAAAGGCTTTGAATGTAGCAGGACAGAGATCAAATGGTAAAGGCTGAGAACTGTGAAATCAGACCTCTTAGGTTTAAATTCTACCTGTGCTGTGCCATTGCTATGTATTATGGTTTAGATCAAAAGTCCCCCCAAAATCCCATGTGTTCAGAGGTTGGCCTTTTGGAGGGTGATAAGATCATGCGGGTACTGTACTCAATAGTGGGTTAGTCCACTGAAGGGTTCAGGACTGAATTTGCTGTTAGGGGGTGGGGTCTGCTTGGAAAAGGCCCATCACGGAGGCCTGACTGGAAGGATGCATCTCCCTCCCCAGCTTCTCCCTTCACTCCCTGCTTCTTGGGCACCATTATGCTAGCAACTGACCTCTGCCAGGCCCTTCCACCACGCCCTTTCTTTTTTGGAGATGGCTGACTATGAACTAAATCCTCTAAAGACTGAATCAAAATATACCTCTGTTTCAGTTCTGGGTGTTGGGTATTTTGTCTCAGTAATGGAAGAATGATTAAGATCCTGTGTGTCCTTTGATAATTTGTTTCAACTCGATAAATTTGCTTGCTGATTACTTCACATGTAGTCTTCACTAGTAACTGACGCTTTGACTCATGGTGCACTGCAAAATCTTGTGATGGATGGTTCCATAAAATTAAAGTGGGCAGGCTCAATGGCTTAAGTGTCTGTCTGGCAGGCATGAGGTTGTGAGCTCAATCCCCAGTGTAGCAAAAAAAAAAAAAAAAAAAAAAAAAAAAAAAAAGTCAGCCAACCAAAATTAAAGTGGGCCTAACCACTTTTATTCACCTAATGATGTTGTTGGTCATGGTAACAAAGAGTGCAATGCCCTGCTTGTGGTGATGCTTATGCATACAAATCTGCTGTACTGCCAAATTGTATCAGAGTGTGGCACACACTGTTATGTACAGTACATAATACTGATAATGATAGTGAAGATCTTTGTTCCTTGCTGGTATTTACTGTAATACTCATGTTATTGCTGTTTCAGGATGCACTGCTATTTATAAGAAGTTTATCATACACATGCCAAGTAACACAATGCCATGTTACAATGGCAGTGGTCTTATACACCTGCTATGTAGCTCATCTCTGGCTTCACTTTCTCTTCTCTGTGATTTAATCTCACATAGTTTTGTTCATTATGACCTAGGAGCTGTAAGCTATTTGTTTATCACAGTATGTATGTATGTATGTATGTATGTATGTGTGTGTGTGTGTATTTCAGACAATGTCTCATCATTTAGTTCAGGGTAGCACTGGACTGAGTATGTAGTCTATGCTGGCCTGCAACTGAGAGAGTCTACCTGCCTCAAACTCCTGAGGGCTGGGTTACAGGCTTGTGCCACCAAGCCTAAATTTATGTTGGTTTTTCTATTATTTCCAGACAACAGCTTTTTATAATATGTATGTCTGATATACATATGGGTCCTTCAATTTTGTTTTTCACGCTGTACTTTTTGAAATTCCTAGTTGTATGCTTTTAATATGTGTGCAGAAATGTGTATCTCAATGGTTTTGTGTCTAGAAAAACATCTGCATAAACACTGGACTCAACAATCAAGAAAAAAAAAACATTCTCAGAACCATCAGCAAATCCTTATTGTTTTGTTTCAGTCACTCATCGCTCTGATTTCTGTCCCTGGACTATAAGTTCTATGTGAATTCAAGCCATTTAAACCTTTTTTTTTCCTAAAGCAGTCTTACTATTTCACCCTTAGCAGCTTTGGCTTCACTATATAGCTGAGGCTGGACTCAGATTCATCATCCTCCTACCTCAGCCTCCTGTGTGCAATGATGACCCACGCTCCAAGGGACTCATCTCTTTGAAATTAGCTTTACTGAGATACAATTTACAGCCATAACAGTGGCTCAGTTAAAGCAAAAGACAAATAGTTACTGGTAAATTTACAATTACATGCACACTTACTAGATAGCATATAAAAGTTTGTGTGTGGTTTATCCTGTTCAGCACTGCATTTACAAAACTAGAGTTTTTAATATAATAACTGTGTATTCTCATCCCTCTAATTTTTCTTTGGTGTGAATGCAAAGCTTTTTCATACAGTTGTTTTGGATATTGTGTTGTTTATAGCTGTGTATTTTATAACTTAATATCACCATAGAAAGTTTTGTGCATATCCTCTGCACATATTTTATTTCGATGTGTATTTAGGAGTGCAAGTTTGAGATAGTAGGACATCTATTCAATATTTACAGCAAATTCCTAAAATAGATGCTACCAATTTGCACATATACTATCTAGACAATTTATGCTATTGTCTGTCTTTTTCATTTTGACATTGCTGACCAATATATTTTGTTTTAATCTTTTGTTTGGTTTTTTGAGACAAATTTTCACTACTTAGATCAGGTTGCTTTGAACTTGCTGTGTAGCATAGACTGGCCTTAACATTTCCATCCTCCTGCCTCAGCCTCCTCTGTGCTGAGATTACAGGTTTGTGCCACCATGGCTTGTTGCGCTTTTCTGATTTTTAAAGTTTAATTTTAAAATAATTTTAGACTTACAGAAATGCTGTGGAATTTGTGTGCAAGTTTGCTGTATACCCAGTGCAAGTTACAGTTAGTTGGTGACTTGTTTGCCATTAGTATTTTGTTTTGTTTTGTTTATGTCAACCTCTTTAAGAATGTTTTGATACAGTGCCTTGCTATGTAGTCTAGTTCTGATCGTGAGTTTTAACTCAGAATGACCCTCCTGTCTCAGCCTCCTGAGTACTTGAATTTCAGATGTTTGCCAAAGTCCCAAAAAGTGTGTTCTGATGTCTGTTTTTCAGGTAATCACTGGACGCTTCCCCAGGTAAGCACTTAACTGGCTTTATCATCTTTTTGCTCTGATAGCTTCAGTCTCAGTCACGGAGGGACTTTAATTACAAAAAGAGAAGCATTTCTGAAAGTGACACTTTGGACTTGGTTCCATGATACACTGTGTGCATCCCTGAATCTGTCTCTCTGGGGTCCCACGGTTTCTAGGTCTCTAGTGCTTTAGTGGTCGATATAAGCTGGATTATTGTTTCAGAAGAATGCCTTGAACTCCCTTCAGATGAGACAGACCTCCCAGAGGTAAGGGGAAATGTGGTGGCATGAGAATGAGATGTGCTTTGCGTCTTGGGATCGGAACATCACTGATCTGTGTGCCTTGAAGGTTTGAACTGCCCTGGGGAATGAAAGCCACCTATGCCTAATGAGGAGCTTTGGAAATAGAATCCTGAGGTCCATCAAGACTGCTGTTGGTCATCATAAAACCACTTTCTCAATAGCTCTGCTGAGGTCTCAAAACACATACTGGAGTTTGCATCCAGAGATGATATCTCTATGTGGGAGTTTGTTGCCTGTTGGCTCGTGGGGTTACAGCTTCCAATTCCATCTTTCAATATCGGGAGAGTACATGCAGAATTCCTTTTTGAAGTCTTCGTGGTAATATAAGTTTGGCTAATACTTGCTATAAAGTTTTGAAATGTCTCCCTTTTCTCTTTCTTTCTATTTCCTTTTCTTTTTCCATTTTCTTCATTCTCTCCCTCTCTGCTTTCTGTTCCTCCCTTTCCTCCTCCTCCTTTCCCCCTTCCCTCCCTCCATTTTTTACAGATATGATGAAGTAATCAAATGTTGTTTTTGTTTGAGTTAAAAATGAGACCCTGACTAATTTTTTGCCCTTTTAATATATGTTTCTTTTCTTTCATATGCTTTGCAATCAACTCTTATGTATGGTTCTTACTCTGTCTTCTAAATTCCAGAGACTCTTTGTTCGCTTAAGTATAAATCAGTCCCTTCAAAAAGTTTTCTATAATTTTCTGCTTTCTTTTTTTTTTTTTTTTTTTTTTTTTTTTTTTTTTTTTTTTTTTTTTTTTTTTTTTTTTTTTTTTTTTTTTTTTTTTTTTTTTTTTTGCCAGATGAGGTTTGGGTGTGGTGAGTTCAGCTCCTCAATTCGTGCATTTTTGTTTCCAGATTTCAGCCTTAGAGAACTTGTCTCATCTATAACTCTGTAATTTTTTTTTTCTGCGGGACTGTGAGTGTAGCTCAATGATAAACCCTTTGCCAAGCATAAAGAAGCCCCTGGGTTTGTTCAGTTTCTTGTTTTGTAATAAAATTTTAATTGATACATATATATATATATACACATATACATATATTTGTACATATAAGAGGGTGCAGTGTTATCATTCACTAAGTGCTTACATTGCATAATAAAGAAACCTGGATACTTAGCACATCCCTTCCTGCATACATTTGTGATGTATTTGTGGTGAGAGCATCATATGTCCCCAGTTACTCTGAGATAAGGAATACAACTCTAATACAGTTTACATCCTGAGCAAGTGAATACTAGCACTTGATTGTATACTGACTGTGTGCTAAATTACCCTCACCTCCAGTTTTTGTTTTTTAGAACTGAATACAAAATATTATGAAATATTTCAAAACAAATCAAATGTACATTGAGCAGTGAAATACACAATCATGTAACCACCTTCCAGCATTAATTTTTTATCTTTATCAGTTAATTTTAGACACTCAAATATTTTTAAATGATACTATTTAATATAGTACACAAAACACAGAAAAGTCTCTGGATTCTTGTGCCCTTCCTTGTCATCCCAGAAACCACCAGTTCGAATTTTGATGATGTTTCACCCTGTGTAGCTTAACAGTATTACTACAAGCGAATGTGCTGTAGGAAAACAAAAACAAAAACAAATGCCCACTGATGTGTAAATGTTTTTAACGTGAACTCAAAACTGCTTGAATAAATGCTGATAAATAGAAGATATAGGTGTTACATCAAAAATATTGAGGTGTTGAATTGAAAACAAGATGATATATGTATGATAAATTTAAGCGTGTAATATAAAATGTTACATAAGATAGGATATTAATGTATGTTTTGTAACTCATATAAAGCATCCCAGTGGTATGATCATGGTTAGCCTTGAGGAAGGAAGGTCAGGTTGACATAGTACAGGAAAAATACACTGGGCTTCAAGGAATATCTGCAGTTTTATTTATGTTTGTTAAAAGTTTGAAGCAAGTGTCTGACAGAATCTGAGTATTCAATCATGGTGGTTAATGGGTTTGAGCTCCTCATTGCTTCTGTTTAACTTTTCACAATGCTTGAAACATAGCTTAATAAAATTGTTATGGTTTGTGTCTGGATGTCTACCCAAAGCCTCATGCAGGCATGGGGGCTGTTTTCTAGAATTTGTGATTGATTCATGGTCCAATGCTGGGATTATGGGTGTGAGAGTTACACTGAACCTAGGGGTGGGCAGCCTACATACTATTTAAGGGACAGAAAGAGTCTTCTCTGTGTGCTTCTCCCTTTTTCTCTTGTTGCTTTTACTGTCTTCTATCTCCATGAACTATTGCCTCTCTGTCATGCCAACTGCCTTGGAGCCAGATGATTATGAACTGAAACCTCAACAAACTGTAAGCAAAATAAACATTTTCCTCTTTAATTCTGGGCATTGGATATTTTGTCTCACCTTCAAGAGGAAAGTAACCAACACAAAAATAAACAGCAGTTAATTATTTTGAAGTTTATTTATATTCAAATAAATCTAATGCTGTTACAGCTACCATTACATACATTGCCTTTCTCATATGCTTTATGATTTTTTGTATGAGAAAGTAAAAATAGAGCACAATTTCATAACTAAATAATGAAAGTAAGAATAGTTGATGCACTGTCTATCATTATTTTCAGTTACTCAGGGTACAAGACAGTTAAAAGAAATTCCCTCATGAAGAAAAAACAAATAGATAACCATACAAAAGTTTTGTTTTGATGAGCAAAGAGACGATAGTAGAATAAATGAAAAATGTAGTTATATTAAAATATTTTGAAACAAGTCAGATACACAAGATTAAATAATGCATGGCTTCTTTTATATACACACAAACAGCAAAATACAAGATTAATATATAAGAAGTAGGGAGAAGTTCAATTTCCCAAATTACTTAATTGTTGTTTTCTTATCATTTTTTAAACTTAACTTTATATGTGTAGAACTAATTTATTCATTTTGAACATCTAAACACTTAGCATGTTCAGGTGTGGTGGCCCATGCCTATCAGTCTAGTATTTTGGGGACCAGAAAGGTCATAAGCTTCAGTCCAGCCTGAGCAACTAAGTGATTTAGAAGACCCTATTTCAATAAAATAAAATACAACAAAACAAAATAAAATATAATAAAATCAAATAGAATAAAATGCTCAAGATGTAGCTCACTGAAGAGGCCATGGATTCAGCCAACAGTAGTATGAAAACTAAAGTATGATGAACACCTAGAGTATTGTTTATGATAAAATTATACTAAAACTGTACATGAATAATGTTAAATATGGCATTGCTTGGCTCTGCTCCAATTTACCTATTCCCATGCTGATATTTGTTTAATTTCTTTACTTCTTTACTTCATTAGGTTAGAAAGTTTTCCAGTGTAACTTTGAAGATGGTTGTGCTTTGCTGAGGTCTGACATTTTATTCCTGAGGTAAACTCCATCAGTTTTATTTTCTTTCCCTTTCACCCCATCATCCCCACCTTGCTTCCTAAGAACCCAGGGGTTTTTGACAAATAAAAACAAAACTGATGGGAACTTTCTGTTCGTAAGAATGGGTGCTTTGAATCTTCTTAATTTTCTTCTCTGCAACATTCCTGTATATTTTTACAGAACTTCCTCTCATACAAGTAAGAAAATAAAGTCTGTTTAGAGAGCTTCAGGGATCTCTCCATGCCACAGATCCAGGTCACAACTGTGGAACCCATGATTGGATCTATTACTCTCTAAATCTGAATCTTATTCCTAAGTGGTAGATACTTTTCAGAAATAATTTTTCTCTCTCCAGGGAAAGTCAACTCCTGCTCAGGGACTCAATTTATGAAGCAGAGAGCTTGTGTTATGTGGGCTCATTACATAATTCAGCAGCAAACGTGCTGTGCTTTTATATTTTACCCTGACCTCTCAGACACTGTTAAAAAAATTAAGGAGAACAAATAGATGCTATGACATTGACAGTGCATAATGATTCTTTGTCTGTGTCTTTTAAAACCAGAAAGTACTTT
>RJWM01039586.1:0-15994 GCA_004363535.1 Dasyprocta punctata
GTTCTGTGTCTGGCGGCCCTTCCCTGCAGCCTGACCTGGCCCCGAGGGTAGCACACACGGGCGGCTGCTTCTGAGGCGGGAAGGCAGGGCTGGTGGAGCCAAGCAGAGGAGCCACCACCACAGTCACCTCTGGAAACCTTTCTGACATGGTGGCTTGCTTCGAAAGGCACATTTCACGTGGAAAACTGGTATCTGAAATGTTCTGTGGGAAGGTGACTCTGGCAGAAGGACAGTTTCACAGTACTTTTCAGATCAGACTTGGGTCAGAATTGTAGCAGTGTCATGCCGTGTGATTTTAGGAAATCACTTGTAACCTCCAAGCCTGTCGCTTTCTCCACCTGTCACTACAGGCTGACACGGAGATACAAAGTCACGTACGTGAAAGCATTTAACATTGCATCATGCTACCAAATTACAAGTTATTTGTAAATTCATAGCGGGCAGAGATTTGCAGAAAGAGAACCCAATGAATACACATCAAGGTTATGGCAATGGAAAAATTAGGGAGACATTAGATAGAAAGGCTTCTAGTTAGAGTTCTGAAATAACACGCAGTGATGGTGGGGATACAGTGAGATAAAGAGAAGGAAGGGTGGAGAAAGATACCAGGATTCTGAATTTGAATGAATGTAGGGGTGACAGCAAAATGAACTGAGTGGGGAGTACAGGAAAAGGATGGCCTTTGTTTTGGATTTGCTAACTTCTGGGAACTCCTGTATCCTGACAGAGAAAAGAAAAGAAAAGTCTAGTTATAAGCATGGAGAAAACACCAGGGCTGGGGCTGTGAACCACCTGTCAGCAGCAGTACTGGAGATTTTATAAGTGGATACTATCGTCAAGGCAGAAGCATAGCATTAGAAAAGGCCAGAAAAGACCCCTGGGGCAGGTAACATGATGTAAACTCCTCTGCTCGTAGGTCTTCTTGACACATCTATAATCCCCTTACCTGCTTGCATCATGGCCAGGTAACTCACTACACATAGTACTACATGGTAATTCTGCACTTCCCTTACATACCTTCCACCCCGGAGCATAGGGACTGTATAATCTTGTGCATCATAGAATCCTGAAGATAAGCCCAATGCTTATTAGCCACACTGAACACCTGTAAATATCCTTCGGAATGAATAAATGAGTGGTCCTTGTGAAGGAAAACCAAGGTAGCTGTCAAAACCTACTTGGGCTTCCATTAAACTATCCACTGTATTCTAAAGGATCCCTGATTAGCATGAACGATCTTCCATTTATCTTTAGCTTCTTAAATTCCTGCATTCTCAGAATCATTAAAAACCATTAAGACTGGGCTTCTTCTAAAGATACCCACTTGCCTCACAGCCCTCTAAGACTCCATCTCCCTTCCTCCTCTACCCTAGTTTTCTCTCACCCAGCCCAGATCATCACAGTGCGGACGTGTGACTCCATCGTCGCCCGTCTTCCCTCTGAAGTCTTCACTGTCACCAACACCCTGTCCCTACGTTCTCTGCAGCTACTGAATGCACTGTTTCTGCACTGTCCACATGTGGGTTCTGACACATGAATATGACCAATGCCACTGACATCTTAATTTAACTTCGATTAAATTGAAACGGTTACATGCGGCCAGTGGAGACCACAGCAAGCAGCAGAGATCTAGACTGGCTGAGGCCTCAGTGCAAGAGTTTTTACAAGGGTAAGTTTGACCCAGGAGAATGGCAGAGAGCGTGGCAGGTGCAGCAGAAGAAGCCAGATAGGAGCCCCTGGACTGATGTAGGCAACAGATGCCCTCTTTGCTGGAAAGGAGAAGACAGAAATTAATCTTTCTCTCACCAAGGTCCTAGGATAAGAAAAACAAAAGGAGGAACAGGAAGTTTCCTAAACCCCTTCAAAAGACCAAACCTGATGAACAGAGGGTGCTTTTCGGTTTAATAGTCTGAACTTGTCAAACTGGGAGTTTCCTGCAGAAAAGCTCTAGGAGGCAGAGGTTCTGGTCTCCACTAACATTTGTCCACTCTCAGCATGGCAAACACAAAATAATGTCCAGAAAGAATACACAAAATGTAAAATAATTACTTAAAATGTTGTCTGTAGTTTCCTGTCTGCTTTGAAAAAACTCAAACCTTTTACTTCTATACACATAAGATTACAGATTTCTGGTGAATGATGATGAGGCTGGTAGCCTGACTAGAAGGGTTGCAGGATTTTCTCATGTAAAATGCAAGGTGTGTCACGCGATGGCTAGGATATCCTGAGTCAGATTCGTGAGTGTTCTCTGAACTTCATCAGATCTCCTACTTCTATACAAAGCCCTGAAATAACTTGATTACACCCTTACTGCCATCCTCTCCTCAAAGAGGTTTGCACCTTCTGTGCACCTCCACTTGGGGAAGAGCTACTGAGTATAGCAAACAAAAACATCTAAGCTAAACAGGGCAAAATCCAATCTAGTATATCCTTCCTCAAATACCTGTGAATATTAAGAACATTTCAAGTTAACGACATACTCCTTAATTTGAAATTCCAATTATTTGATGTATGCTGCTAATCCAATCATTTGCTTGTAACTACTACCTACCTGTCAGAATACTGATCCTTCAAGACATTACTAATTCTGTATCAATAATAAAACCAGTAATGCCATACACCCACATATATACACACATATAAAAAATCAATAATGCATTCACACATATACACTCAATGCCCTTAAACCACTGATTTTATATCCCTCATATTTACATCAAAAATATTAGGGCAGGGGCTGGGTATTTAGCTCAGTGGCACAAGTACCGGTCTGACAAGCACAAGGTCATGAGTTTGATCCCCAGTACCAAAAAAAAAAAAAAATTAGGGAAAAAATCTGTACCTATAATGAACATTTACAGACTTTTTGTCACTATCCCTAAATAACACAGTATAGTAACTACTTACATGGCATTTCTATTGTATGATGTACTACAAGTAACCTAGAGTTGATTTAAAGTATACAGATGGAGGTAAGTAGGTTCTATGTAAGTAGTGCATCATTCAGTATGTCCCCAATTTATAAACAAATTCCACTGCAAGAGAATATTTGTAAGTCAGATTCATTCACAAGTTCAATAAAGTGAGTCTTACACACCTTTGACACACTTTCAGCTATCCCAGGCTCTGCATGAGCACTAGTGCACTGTACAATAAGCACACAGTAGCACAACTGCGACAATGTCTGCCAGGCACTTAAGCTATTTCCACAATCTGTTCACACTGTAGAATATGCATAATGCAAGGTCTGCTTGTATCTGCGAAAGTTCACAGCTTGAATGTTCACAAATCAGGGAGACCTACTGTATAAGAGTATTACACCATCCAACGGGCTTCCGAAAACCAGACCCCCAAAGACACTGAAGGATGACTGTGTGATTTATCTATATGTAATTATATTAATGTGATTTATGTAAATATATTCATCACAAAAAAATCAAAGTCCAGGTCTTCAAAATGTGTTTACATGCTATTTTTCTTCCAGAGTCCTTTCCCATATTGGGGAGAATGATTTTACTTCCTATCAAAAGCAAAAAAGGTATCAGTAAGAAAATGTTCTGTTACATTTTCCAAAATATTAAAATGAAAAGCTACTTGATAAAATTTACAACTTTCACGTATTCACAAGTGTCTGAAAACAACTAGAGGTATTTCTCCAAGAAGCAACTTTCCTTCAGGCCTGATTGTGTTCTGCCAGTCCCATTCAGTCACTCTTCTAACAAGGAGGCTTGATTTTAATAGCACAGACATGCAAACACAGGGTGCCCTCTAGAAAGGAAGAACGCGAGACGTTTTAAAGCACTTACAGATTGACAACTGCTGAGCAGTGGCCCCAGAGAAATTCAACATGGCTCCCACTCAGCCACCTGGCATTACAGGTCACTTGCAAATCCTAAAAACAAAGCCCACGCCCTAGACGTGGCGTTGTTGCCATTCCAAAGATCCTGTCCTGCTAGGGCCTCCAGGCTCCACCCTGTCTAGTCCATATGTTCACCTTTACGAAATCAAAGGCCAACAGTCTGACGGTTTATTCAGGCAAGCAATTAAAATTCAGGCACAAAGGGAATGAGAAAAAGCAGGATGCTTCCATGAAAACGGAGAAGAAAGAAGCAATGAAAGAGAAAGGGGGCCTAGGACTAGGTTATACTCATTTGGCTACTGCAATTTGCTCTCATACTACTCAGAAACATGACTGTGAAACCAAGAGCTTCAAAAGCTCACCTGTTAAAAACATCTGGAGGCAACTGAGAAATAATTTGGATATGGCTTAATCCTATTAGCAGATACCCACTCATTTCACTACCATCTCTGATTCTATTGTATTTACCATTGTAACCAGATTATAATTTTGAAAAATTATTCAATTTCATTCTCTTAACGGCCAATAAACAAGAGGAAATGTACCATTATTAATTCAGAAGGGAAGAAAGCATCCTCAAGAACACTCTGGTTTGAAGCTTTGATTTCATTTACTTCTGGGAACCTGGTAAGAATTTTACAGCCTTCAGAAAAAGGAAGAATTGTGAATTTAAGTCTACCACAGGGATTGTAACTCGATAAATACACTACCTACTCAGAAAAGCAAAAGTGGAGAGGTTCTTCCCAGGGGACCATCCTAACCTCCTTATGCTTTGAAGGATGAGGTCAACAGCCATCAGACATACCGAAGGCCTGCTGGCCTCAGCCAATTCCAGAGCCCTATCACACAGTTTGTCAGCATGAAACTGACTGGGATGAAAACAATATTCATTTAAGGATGCATAATTTATAAAGAGATCTAATTTGTCTACTTACTGCCACACACGGTCAAACACAAGAAGTAGCTAAGGCAACACCACAAGTTTTCATAGAACAACTTTAGATCCTGGGGGTACACATCCCCAGACTTAATAAGAGCTCTAGAAAGATGACACAACCAGGATAAATGTTCACGCTAACCCAAAAGGGGGCAATGATCTGGTTGTTTCTCTGGTTGCACAAATGTTACTTTGGACCGAAAAATGAAAGGTCCTTGCATGGTTGGATTTTAATTTATGACACCACCACCATGGAAATTCCTAGACCATTCCTAAGTCTCACGCTTATGGCAGCGTACAGCCAAAGCGGAGGTAAGGTCAAACAGGATGCTATAACCACAACCACACAGCTGAGTCTCCGCTGCTGAGCCACGAGAAAGAGAAAAAAAGGTCACTGAAAACATTTGTCTAACGGTGACAAAACAGCATACAGACTATTTAAATCTCACCAAATATTTTTCACTGATTTCCCCTAATTTTTTTCTATTATGTACGAGGAAAACCCTACCTATCTAGCACCAAGTATAACTAGGACACACATAAATAAAATTACAAATATATCTTCTGCATTTCTGGATTCTTTGTGTAAGTTAATTCAATGGCTTCCCTACGGTCCTCCTTCTTCCCCAAACTTCACCTGCCCTTCCTTCTTTCCTGCCTCCAATTTCCAGGAGTATGAAGCATCTTTTATCAGCCTAAAGCATTTCACTCTTCATCACTAGTGAGGTATATGGAATACTACACACGTTTCTGTAGCTAGGATAGGAAATTAAGAGTAAAAAACCAGGGTACACAGGGAGCAATAAGTACCAATTTGTAAAATATTATGAAATTAAGGTAAATTAGTAGGACTGCATGATTTGTTAAAACATTTTTACTTCTAGTCCTATAATTACAGAAGTATTACACATGATAGGATTGGAGTAATGAGATTCAATTTCCTGTGTGGTATATACAAATCAGTACTAGCTTTATAGCTACAGCATGACAATCTCCATGTAACCTAATCAGAATCTTTATGAAGTTAAGAATTAGAAAACGATTTCATATAACCTTATAGAAGATCATCAGTATTCTGTGGTATATGCAGAACTCTGCTAATACAGCAGTCTGAAAACACAGGAACAGGAGGTAGAGGAGAAGGTACTCTGTCCCTCCTCTCTCCTCCGCCCATCCTGGTAGGAAAGCAGTGAGGGCTGAATGGCAAGTGATCCTGTGGCTTTTTCCAGTCTAATGCACATTTATATTTTCATTCTGAGGAAGAAAGCTGCAGAGATTATTTCCAGGGAACACTGACCATAAAAACTACCAGCTGCGCAAAGACGCTTGCCTCTATCCTGTTCCTTGCTCTGTTCCAACGACTTATACCATTCGACTCTCCTAAACCCTCAAGCCTGTCTATGCGCACTCTGTAATTGCCGCCTCCTTCCTCTGTAAGCCAGTCTCTTCCGGTCTTAAATAAGCATGTTCGCAGTCCTAAAATGTTTTAATAGCTATCACATGCAAGGGAAATTAGATGGCGTGTATTAGCCCAAACAGGCAGAACTTGGACCCAGTGTACAGACTTTGACCTTCTCAAAAGGTTAAATTCACCTTTACTCTGAGGGGAGGAAAGCCAGCGCCTGGCAGCAGGGGAGGCAGCTCCAGAAACGCTGCTTAAGAAACGAATTCAGAGAATGAAGAAAACAAATGGCAGCCTCAATTAGAAGTCTGGAAGCGAGAGGAAGTGCCCTTGGTGTTTTATAAAAGAAGGCACACATGTGTAAAACCAATTCCTTAGACTGTGGAAACTGAACTCCCCTAGCCAAATGTGTTAGAGAAAACTATCTTCCTGTCCTTAATTCCACCCAAAAAAGAAATGGAAAGATTCTGCCACCATAACAATACACTGAGGTAATGCCATGAGATGCAGCCTGGACTTTAGAGAAAAGGTGATGCTGCCACACTTTGAAAACCCCAAAGAGATCTGATTCCCCTTTTGCGACATCTTACAAGACAAGCCAAAATGAAATCTGAGTAACCCTGAAGCATCTTGCATAGCCCCTCTAGGAAAAACTGTAATTTTCAAATAAGACAGAAGCATACAAACAGACAGGCAAAAAGGGACATGACAGAGAGGCAGACACTGTCTCCAAGTCGGTTCCACTCCAGGTAGATCCGTGGCAACAGTATCCCTCACCTGGCAAGAATATTCTTCTCCTCTGTACCTCTCCACAGACAACGGCACAGCTGAGGCGGGGCACATAATTAAACTATCAACAAGAATAACATACACAGTCCGTCCATAACAAAACTGCTGATTCCACATATGGGCTAAACCTGCAGTGTTGAGGGCCCAGGGTGAGCAGGACAACAATCAAGTTGTGACTCAAGGCAAAACCTTTAGACCGAACAATGCATACAAGCACACATGGCCAGACAGCAAGGAAATCTGCCAGTTTTTGATTAAGGCATCAGAAATATTCCCTAAGAAGTGGGTGTTCTTGCCTTGTTTTTCTCCCAGGAAGGGCTTTCCTAGTGTCATAGTTTCTATATAGGTGTCCCCCAAAGCTTCATGCGCTCATCCAGTAGGTGGAGCTTTTCGGAGATGACTGGATCATGGAAAAAGAATGTGAAACTGATTGGTTTAGTGCTGGGGGTGGATGATGGATTTACGGAAGAGGGATGTCAACTCTGGGTGTGGGTGATGCCAACCAATAGGCTTGTAGCCTGGACAGAATAAAAAGGGAAACAATAAAAGGAAAACTGTGTTGCCTCTTGCCTACTTTGCCACGGACTGTTTCTCCTCTCTGATGCCCCCTGCCGTGCCACCCTGCCTTGGAGCCAGCTGACTGTGGACTGAAACCTCTACAAACCAAGAGCTAAAACAAACTTTTCCTCCTTTAACTTGTGAGTATCAAACATTTTGTCCCAGCAATGAGAAAGTAACAGACCTACCTAGACAAACTCATGAAATTCAAAATTTTTAAAAAATTCATTAAAATTTCAAACCACATTTGTGTTAGCTATATTGGTGTCCCAACCCAAACTGATAAGCCACTCTTCTGAAAAATGGTAAGCCACTTTCACTTTCTATAGTATTTAGACTCAAATACTCATTTACTTGGCAAATATTAGTAAACATTTAAGACAATACAGCATTGTGCCAAGAAATCAGAAAATGCAGAAAGGAATCAATGTATGATGCCCTTATATATCTTAAAGCCTAAGTGATAGGATGTGTACCAAAATAACTACAGTACATGGTATTAAGGTTTTAAGATCCAAGACAGGAGTAAAGTTAAGCAATAAGGAATTTTTTAAAATTTTGTTTTATTTTAATTGTACATATTTATGGGGTACAGTGTGATTTTTTTTTTCTTTTATTTTAAAAATCAAAACAGAAAAAAAGGATAGAAATGATACAGAATTTCAAAAAGAAAGTAGGGAATTAACACTAGTTAATATTATTGCATATTGTTATCTTAGAAGTAGTTGCTCAGGTTACAAAATCTAGTACAGTGTGATTTTTGATGCATGTGTATATAGTGTAATGATAAAATCAGGGTAATTTCCTTCCCGATTTCCCACAACTACAAGAGTTGACATCTAGGCTAGCTTTTGATCATACAGACTTAGGATGAAAATAAGGTGAGGAAGAGGACATTAGAATAAAGGAGACCACAAGCTGAGGACCTCTGGCTCCATACCAGACACACTGGCTAGCTTAACTTAGTGGAAAAATAAAGGAATACAATGGAAATTGGTGGAACACAAAGGCACACCAGCTGGACTACTAAGCATCGTGAAGGCAAGTTCCAAAAATGAGCCTTCCTTTTGAAGCTATTAAAACTGACCAAATTACAGTTATTTAAAAGTGACCAAATCAAAGCAGTAATTTAAAAGCTTGATGCAAGGCGGGGGGTGGTTGCAATGTGTTTTAATGTGCTAATCACTACTGAATTATTCACCTTACAATGGTTAATTTTGTGTTATATGAATTTCACCTCAATAACAAAAATAGAAAAATAATAATTACCTCTAATTTTGTTTTCATTCTGCTAGTGGTAAAAGGAAAACAACTAGGTTATTCCTTATAAGATCAGACTGAATAAAATGAGTCTGTCTAAAGAAAGAGAAAGCAGATATTGTTTTGGATGCTCTAACTTTGCCTCTACCAAGAAAACCTTAACCAATTGCAAATTCACCCTGGAAACTCATCCCTTGACCTATTCTCCCTTAAAGCAGTTAAATGCAAGTTCATTTTGTATATGGCCCCTTGATCTTGTCAAAATACTGGATTTAACATATATAATAAGGGTGACACCAAGAACACCCACTTTTAATTTCCTCAAATCAAATAATTGTTACAATAATTGACCTCTATGTGGTCTTGTAAAATGCATACTTGTTCTTCATGCTGTTTTCGGGTATACAACTCCTAAAATTCTTGGGCTCTCCAAAGTGATGACCTTTTCTATGCTAATGAGCTGACTGGTGGCTGGCACCTCCTAGGGAGCTTCAAAACAGCCAGTCACCAAAAGACCTAGGTAGGATTAGGAAGTGGGACTTTTCAGTCTCGCTCATTCTCCAAACTCCTGGGAAGTAGAGAAGGTCTGAAGGTTAAATTGACCATAAATAGCCAATAACCTAATCATAATCAAGCATACCTATGGAATGAAACTTCCATAACATGTGCATGTTTCTGAAGGGAGATTCCCTCCTAGCCAGCATGAAAGTTCTACACCCTTCTCCTATACTTGTGCTTTATGCATCTCTTCCATTGGGCTAGTCTTCTGTATCCTTTGTAATAAAATAAAATAAATAAATGTGTTGCACCAAGTTTTGTGAGCAAATGAATTGAATCTAAAGAGGGGATCACGGGAATGCTAATTTAGCATCTCAGTCAGAATGGGTAGGTAATAACCTAAGATACTGGCACTGGCATCTGAGGTGGAGGAACTGAACACAACTTGTGGGATGGGACTCTACCTCTGATGCACAGCACCAGAAATGAATTAAGTAACAGGATATCCCACTGGTATTCATCTCAGAAATGATTTTTCCTGGTGGGAAGAAATTTCTTTACACTTTTTTGGTGACCAAAGGTATCCTGTGTTGATTGTTGTTAGAGTATAGTAGGTAAAACTTAGTTTGGTTTTTTCCTTGTATCCTCAACCTGTATTTCAGATATCAAACCTTAACCTGGAATCATTGATTTAAAAACAAATGTCCTTAAGAGTCAACAATTAAAATGCTTTAAGGAACAGTTCCACATGAAGTTTAAGTACCTGTGCCACACTGTGACAATACTTGGATATAAGAAAGTATACCCACCTGGGTTTTGAAAAACATTTTCTAAATCTGACTTAAGAACCCCTAATGTCCTTTCCACTGGCCAAGAAAAATCAAAGGAGAGAAACAGCATTTTTAATCGAAACATTCCTACTATATATTTTATTAACATATAAGCCTTAAAAAACAAGCTCTGATTTAAGTTCTTAGCCAACTTGCTTCTTGTATGAATCCATGGTTTCCAAAATTCATGACTAAATAACAGGAGGACTGATTCAGATTAAGCCCTCACCTAGCAGAGGCACAGTTGTACCAACATGTTATTAGCATTCTTCCCCAGGAGCCCCATATCCTTGGCCACATTTCACACAAGTTGCTAATACCAGAATGAAAGCCATGTACCAGGGACTGAAAGACTGCCCACTGCAGCTCTGCACTTGGGGAAAGTAAGTTCCCCCAGTGCTGACTTGCATGTTGCAAAATACATGTACAGAAAATGAATAATCTGTCTTAATTTCAGGTAGGCTGGTATAATCCTGATTAGTGGGAGTTACTAACTGGAAAGTCAGTTCTTATCACAAATGCTCCCCTCCTGTGAGGGCAATGTTGCATTTACTGTTACACCATGGTGTGCACTGGGAATTCCACCCACTCAGACTCTGTGGGTCATGTGTTTGTTGTTCCTACTGTCCTGTACACCTGAGCTCTGTAAGAATTCATGGACACACCAATCCTGGTCTCAAAGGCTTCATGTATCTGCAATCCCACAGAAAATTGTTTTCTTAATTCTACAACATTCTGAACTCAAGTGTGCATCTTCTTGAATATAGCAATCGATACTTTTTGAGTGGCCTAATTCTTTCAGTTAATGTGATAGTTAATTGTGATGTCGATTTGAATGGATTAGGGAATGCCTATCAGGTTAGTGTAACACAGTTCTGATTGTGTCTGTGGGTGACTGATGTGTAGACCATGAACTAAGGAGGGAAGACTCACCCTGCATGTGGGTGGCACCAACCAATAGGGTTGTGGCCTTGATGGAACTAAAAGGGAAAGAAGAAAGAAGTCTGCCTTTTTGCTTCTTTCAAGGAGCTCTGGTTTTTGCCATTGTCTTTGGACACAGCACCTTCAGGTTCTTCACCTTTCCAACACAGACCCTGAGCTTTCTGACACAGACTCACGCCAGGCTCCAAAGTGAGTAGCAGCTTTCAGACTTTCAATTGGATCCTCCATCTCTCCAGCATTCATATGATCATGTTCCATTTTTCTAGCCCTGACTCCACAATAAGCCTACTTTTTAAATCTTTTATAATATATATAATCTGTTCCTCTGGCAAATCCTACTGATACATTCAATGACTCCCTACCATCCAAGAAACTTGGTGATGTTACATTGTACCTTACGGGAAAGGGTGTACAGTCACTAGATGTAAGAGAGAAAATGAAAACTAAGTTCCATGAAGCTAAGAATTAACTGGTTGCAGCAATAGGAATGTGAATAAAGTTCTCGCATTTCTTTCTTGGCATCGCCAATTGTCTCTGGGTCACTGTTAAGAACTTGGATCTAAAGTGTCCCCCAAAGGCAAGCTGACTTTTGGGAAATGAATGGATCCTTCAGGGTCACTGAACTGGCTTCAAGAGGCAGGGGCTAGTTGAAGGGAGAGGTAATAGTATAATTACTATTTTAATTATTTGTCTTCTAACTTCTATAGTTTCTAATGAAACTTATGAGTATTTTTTCTCATTCTGTCATAATACCTCCTAAAAGTAATAGGTTTGACAATGGTTTTAATCACTTATGGTTAATAAAGAGACTTCCAAAATGTGTGTGTTCTCAGCAAATGGTAACAATAGAGGCAAAACTCCTAGTTTGGCAGTGCTGAAGTTCTACTGCCAGAGATACTAATTGGGTCAAAGACACCTTATCTCTTTGTGTCACCAGAGAACAGGGATAGAACACAGTGGATTCTAGTTTTGAAGATGCAGTTGCTTTATGATCCTTGATAAAGAATTTGGGATCAACTCCAGAGATCACAGGATAAAAGCCAGCAGCCCAATTAATGTTCAGTGAACATAAAAGAAGATGAATTATGAAGCTACTCAAATATTACATTTAAGTAACAAGATCAATTGAGACATGCTTACCTATCATTCCATTACAATTGAAAAGCTAATTTGAAGAGTACCTCTGTCATTTGGAAACTCATAAATGAGTCTTTCCCAGCAAGAGAATAAAAAGTCCCATTCACACTTTAGGGATACAATGAACTTGAAATAAATTCTAAACAAAAACTTCAATTAAGAGTGATGCAAAAGTCATCCTAGCACTGAATTAACTTTTATAAGCATTATGTCGAGTCCTATTCAACTGACACATTCAGGATCAGCTTTGGAATTATTCTGAAAAGAATCTGAATCCCAGCCCTGCCATTTACTGTATGATCCTGACCACGATTGTTGTTAAATTCCCCGAGGCTTAACATCCTCCGCCTGCCCAGTGGAGGCAGAGTATCTTATTTTAAAAGTCTGGGCCTGTGCACTGAGGGTCGCCTAGCAGCACCAGCACAATGCATGGGGCAAGGTGGGAAGTTAAGTGTCCATCTTCTGCTCCCCTCCTGCTATTCGAGGTCTAGCTTATTCCTCTGCCTTTGCATACAGGCTACTGCCATCCATCTTTTCACTGATAAGGTGCCTGGAAATGAGTATTTGCACATAAGGATTTTCTTCTACATTACAAAAAGCAGCCTGCAGCTGCATCAATTTACCCAAAGATACCTTCAGTACAGATTCAGGGGTCTTTAAACCTTTCAGGTACACCTTCTCAGATCTACCAGCTAACAGATAGTTTCAAATACCACGTACGGCTAAGAAAAACCCCACACACGTTATCTTGAAGCAAAAGGTTTGCTACCAAGGGCTCATTTTTTTCCCTTATCAGATTAACTGCTAATTCATTTTAGGCTATGACTATGAACTCATACTTCACTGAATAATTGTTTCAGTCTGCTGTGGTTCGCTGTTAATTGCCACTCACATTTTTGTTAGTCACACAAAACCTTTCAAAAACATTCTTATTTTTATACCAAATAATCCAAAAATTAATAACATCTCTCTCCTGTTTGGTAAGTTTAAGAAAAAAACATTCTGAAGGTAAAGCTAGAATATTAAAGCTAATCAGGGACACAGGATCCCACATAGAATGTGTCAACATTCAGGCTGAAATCAACTACATATTTGGCCTATGAATTTTTATTTCCAGTAAAGAAAATCATCTAGGGGAGCCTATAAAAGTTTACCAAGGAAGGAGCCCCTCAAATAATCATCTATGGTTCTGTGAGCTTCCTTTGTGTCCTATTAACTTCTGCCCAATACTCACAGCAAGTAATGAGAGTAAACACCTATCAACAGTGCCCACAATATGCTATTCAATCTTCTATGATATCTGCATACATTAATTCTCTTTAATCCTCACAATAATCAGTGTGGGTGGGTTTTCTTACAAATACCATTTTGCAGATAGAAAAGTCTAGGCATAGAGAACCTAGGTAATTTGCCTCTGGTCAGGGAGCTTGGAAGTAGTAGAACCAGGATTCAAATCCAGGCAGTTCAACTTCTGAATTCTTGAGTTAATCACTACCTTATGCTGCCTTGAGTCTCCTTAGAAACAAAGATCTTCAATGCATAAAATCCTCTTTGTTCTCACTGGCTCTCACCACCCATCTCCAAGTGCATGATTTCATCAAGTCATAGTTTCACACAAACACTTCAATTATCATCTCCTTCTTTCTGTTCACCTTTAAAACTGATGCCTTGTGTTTGAAATATCTTTACATAAACAATAACTGTATTCTTCATTCCCTAAGAATGTGCTGAACCAGACTTTAATGCTTATTGAGATGTTAGAACTAGGCACTCTGCTTAGGTCATTTAATCTATGATTCAGATATCATAACATCTTTTAAATTTTGCTTTAACCAAGTAATATAACAGTTTTTCTCCACAGCTATCCAAATAGGTTAGTCTTTAAATTTTTTTTCTGTTTTTATTTTATTTTTTTTTGTACCGGGAATCCAATTCATGACCTTGTGCTTGCTAGGCAGGTGCTGCGCTGCTGAGCTATACCCCCGGCCTAGTTTTTAAATTCTTAATCACTTTTTCACTCTTTAAAGCATTTTTGGGGCTGAGAATACAGCTCAGCGGCTCAGCACCTGCCTGGCAAGCACAAGGTCATGAGTTCAATTCCTGGTACAAAAAAAAAGCATTTTCACTTTATTTAGTATAACATTTAGATCACAAGACAAATATCAGGCTCTTCTCAATGGTCTATGCTAGTCCCGATAGATGACAATGATGCAGCTAACCTGGCCATAGCTAAAAGACTAGTCAACAAACCAATAAACAAAATGAATGCGTATCATCCACTCAATCAATGTGCAAGTAGAAAAATAATTTCAACCTTTAATTCCATGTTCTATTAAAATCAAACATACACTTAGGCTTGGTAGAGATAGCCATAGCCAGTGGCAGACTTTTTGGACATGGAAGAAGTAGAAGAGATGGTTCCTGCAGTGAATATCTGATAAGTAAAACAGGCTGTGTTTCAAAATCTGAAAATCCAGGGTACCAATGTCCTTGGACTTCACAAACTCGAATTCTAGTAGGAGGTTATAACTGCCACACCCACCCACAGAGCCAACACAAAAACCATCTTTATACAAACCACAAAACTTAGACATAACTACATTTACTGCTTAAAGATATTCAAGTAATGCAAATACATCTGATTTAATCACTAAAACAAATAAAAACTAATTTTTTACAAAATCCAACACATGATAAGTATTCAACAAATCTGGTCTCTTATGATAACATTTTCATCAACCTGAGAAATGTGTAACAAAATGCTATATTGCTGAGTCAATGACTTCTACATAACTGTGTGCTATTATGTTGGTTGTTAATTTTGCTGAAAATACGCTAAATAGATTTTTCTGGAAAGGTATCCACAGTATAAATTCTAGCACATTTAGTTTTATTTTTGCATATTCTCTTACACAGCCACACATGCTCATGCACATAGTGGCATGTGAATCAGTAACAGTCCTCAACCCTGTAGCAAACACACAGGATTTCACTAAGTAGGTGTGTTAGATGTCAAAAATCCAAAGATCAAGGGCAGGCCCTTTTCTTGAGGAGGCTGTGTTAAAAGAAGGGGGTATTTCTAGTTCAGTGACTTGGTCTATTGCTTCACATATGAACATAATTTGGGCTTTTTCTATTATATTTTCTATAATTTGATAATTTGTCACCTTTAGTTCAGTTGCAATATCCTTTCCTGTCCATTTTAGACTTATGGCAGAGAATCTAAATATTTGGCTCCAAATTGTCATCTCTCTATGCCAACATCATTCATAAAATATTCTTCTATCTTATTTAGAAGTGTTATTTGATACTGAAAAAAATGCAACTTGCTAGCTGGCTATTTCTCAATTGCCTTCCAGATTTCTACTGTCTTATGTCTGTTCCAGCATGACACTGCCTTCAACCTGGGTGCTTTCCATGGTCTCCTAAGATATGATGGGTTAAGCCTTCTTCCCAGGTCTGTTGTTACAGAATATATTATTGAACTTTCTGGCTCATTAACATTCCACATAAATTTTAGGATCACAAAAAAGCTGAAATGAATATATTGTGTTCTATTTTAAGGGAGAAAATTCAAGAGGCCGCATTCAAACAGAAAATGCTTAAATGTAATGTAGTAGGTTCTCTCATTCCACTTCAGCATAAAAAAAGATTAGAAATAAACACTTGGGTCAGGCACAGTGGTGCACATCTGTAATCCCAGCATGATGAGAGGGACAGTTACAAGTTCAGACCCTAACAGGAAAACAAGAAAAAAGAAAGAAAGAAAGAAAGAAAGAAAG
>RJWM01039587.1:0-16194 GCA_004363535.1 Dasyprocta punctata
ATGGCCGGGGCGCTCAGCCTGGGTGCTGGGGAGCCTGCAGAGCCTGCCCGTGTCCCCGTGGTTTTGACGACTTTTCCTGCGTGCAGTACGATCCCCTCTCCTGGGGTTTGGCCAGCCTGGTTTAATTAATTAATCTTCAAGTGAAGCCAAGCGTAGTAGGGCCGTTCTGGGATTTCCTCGTGAACCGTCGCCACTCCTGGTTCAGGTCCATCCTGCTGTTTGGTCGCCATGATTTGCGTTGTCGCCTTCGGCAGCCGTCCTGGAGAGACAGTTCACTGGGTGCTAAAACCGTGTCTTAGGAGGATCTGCGCCTCCACCGCTGGGGGGAAGTTACTGCCCCCACTGCCGTGCGCTGCGCCCTGGCTTTGGCTCCGTCCGAGTGGACAGGGCGCCTTCTCTCCAGCTTTGGGGCGCTGGCGGGGGAGGTGGGGCGCCCAGACCCCGCGGCGGCCGGCCTGGAAAGCCCTTCGGGGCAGCCCGCCTCGGCCAACAGGGAGCCGGTGGGCTTCGTTTTTGTTTTCAAGGCGCCGCAAGGGAAATCAAGGAATGCGCCGAGTGGCGGGGTCTGGAGAGCTGGGCAGGTGTCTCTGTGCCGCCGTGGGGTGACCGCTGTCACCGTGCCCCTCGCAGCTCACCTGGCGGCCGCCCCCGAGGGGCCTGTGCCAGTGCGGTTCCCGGGCTGGGTGCTTTTTGCTCCCGATCCACCCAGGCTGATCAAGGAATAGGGTGTGTGTTTAAATTACAAAAGAAAAAGGAAAAAGAAAAAAACTACAGTTAAAGACACATTGCCCTGAATCCGCCTCAAAATCCCATCGCTTCAAACACTTGTCCCACGGTTCTCGCGGCTCCCGGCCGCAGGTCTGGGGGTCCTCGTTCCTGAGTGTCTCTAGGTGCCCCCCTGGCTGCCTCCACCATGTCCTGAATTGCTTCCAGATGTTTCTCTTTCGTGGTCATTTTGACTTTGGGGAAGAGCCAGAAGCCATGGGACGCCGAGTCCGGTGAATAAGGTGGAGGGGCCCCGCCGCCCTGGTCCCACGCCTGCCTTTCTGCTGGACGACGGCGGGCAGCCGTGCTCCCCGCGGTGTGGACGGCAGCTCCTAAAGACACAAGAAAGTACCCAGAGCCGCCTCAGCCAGTGGCCAGAGCGACAGGACTAGC
The DNA here is from genome assembly GCA_004363535.1 of Dasyprocta punctata. Taxonomy (NCBI): domain Eukaryota; kingdom Metazoa; phylum Chordata; class Mammalia; order Rodentia; family Dasyproctidae; genus Dasyprocta; species Dasyprocta punctata. Next base: position 1,159 of record RJWM01039587.1, read on the forward strand.
GTGTTCAAAGCAAAGAGGGGGATTTTGAGGGGATTAAAGGTAAGATTTTTTTTTACTATAATATTTTTTTAAAAAGAATAAGAATTCTGTATTTTTTTAAAAATTACATCACATCAGGGAATAAAATTCTCTGGAGTGAGAAGCAGTTGAACCCTCTGGGGCCCCTCATGTGGAAATCTTTCCTTCCTGTTCTTTGGACATCACAATCCATTTTACTTACTGCCTTTGTTTTACAGAACTCTAAATGCCTGCGTCCTGGAGGCGAAGAAGGCTGGAGCACGCGAGTCTCGGGCTGATGTCTGACGCCCTCCTCCACTCGCCGGTGTTGGCCGGCCCCCCGGTTTGGCCAGTGTGCAGGGGTGTCCTGCAGTGTGTGGGTTCGTCACTAGTCATTTGGGCTCACCAAGCCAGCGGGGCTCCGGATTAGGCTTCTCTGGAACCATGGCAACCGCGGGAGGCCATGGAGCCTTCTGATGATCAGTCCTGAAACGACCGATCGCGGTGATTGGGGGTCCCGGCCTCATGCAGAGGCGGCACATGAGCTGTGAGTCCTGGAGGGTGCCGGGGGACCCAGCACTGGGGACGCCGTGGTTCCCGTGGACACCTCGTCCGTAGGTCGGAAGCGGTCACTCGGGGCAAGTGCTGGGCCACAGCCTCCCCGGGAGTAGGATCGCATTTCGCTGGACAAACCCTGTTCGCTTGCTCTACGTGCAGAGCATGCACCGGGGTGAGGTAAGACTCTCCTGTCTGGGGGGCACCAAAGTGAAACCTGGCCCTGCCTGTGACTGGGAAGACAGGTGCTTGCTGCTCCTTCTTTCTCTGGGAGGCACAGGTGAGCACCCCAAAGGGTCCCGCATGGGACTGTCCCTGAGAGAGGACAGATGCCACACACGCAGAGGGACCGGCACCCAGGGCCTGATGCCGCTCTCGCTGAGGCGCTCGCATCCGGGTGGCTCCCCGCGCCTGCCTTCGCGCCTTCCCTGGAGTTGGGGGCCTTCCTCCTCCAAGCAGGTGCCCCCTGGAGACCAGGGAGAGCGCGTTTGTCCTGGCGCATCCTGGCTCCCTCTTCTGTCCTCTGTGGCTTTGGTAACTTTCTCCTCCTCTCTCTGCCCTGGCAAAGCTCTGACGCACGCATTTGCACAGAGGTGTAAATGGCTGATAAAAGTACTTTGTTCTCCCAGGAGTGTTTGCTGCTAGCGGGGTATAAATTTCTAAGGTGGAATTTCAGATCGGCAGCCAGATGGAGGAGGGAGGAGGAGGATCTTCCCGGGGGACCCCCAGGCCTGCACCCCAGGACCCAGGAGCAGGAGAGGAGGAGGAGGAGGAGGCCTGGGCTGCGCGTGGGAGGGGCCAGCCGAGCCTCTGGCCTTGCTCCACGGCCGGAGCTGGAAATCCTGGGGCCCCCGTCTGAAAATCTTGAGCAAAAATCTTGCTTATCCCAGAGGAATGTTTGGAAACACTGAGCATCGCATTTGTGGTCAGCGTTCCATGCTCTCACTGTTTTCTTCGGCTGACTTGATCGACACCTCTTCGTTTGAAGGACTCTTGACCTCACCCTCCCGGGACGCCGGGGAAACTCCACAGAGTTCCCACGTACAGGTCGCTTCCTGCTGACAGCAACCTTTCAGTCTCGTCATCCCTCAGCTTGTCTAGAGCAGAAGTGTTGGCGATAGCCAGGCGCTGACCTCTGCGAGATGAGATGCGAGCAGTTCCAGCGCGGTGAATTCCTCCCGCGCCGAGCACATCCCTGCGGAATGAGCTCACCCAGCCGTGTCAGGCGGGCAGTGCCAGCCTCGTCCTGGGCCTGCCCTGCCCGGGCGGGGGTCACGGCTGCCTGGCCAGGGCCTGAGCATGCTCCACACAAACCTCACACCATGAAGGACCTAAAAATCCCCTTATGGCAAAAAGAGTTTATGTTAACTGTCTTTCCTCCTAAAATATCAATGGACAGCCCAGCTGATTAAGACCAGTTTTGGCTTCTATTTTATCCTGGTGTGTTGAAAACCCACTGTGAGTTTCATCTCCTCTGGTGTTTTGTGTGTGTGTGTGTGTGTGTGTGTGTGTATGTGTGTGTATGTGGGGAGGGTTGAAGAAGGTGGCCCGTGACTGTGATCCTAGTGCTTCGGAGGCTGAGGCAGGAGGATCGATGCAAGTTCAAGGCCAGTCTGGGCTACAGAGTTGAAGACCAGCCTGAACTGCATAGTGAGACCTTATCTCAAAAAACCAAAAAATAAAGAACAAGTCAGATTCCTGGTGTGGTGAGTTGTGTCTTTGCCTGCTTTCCTGCTCAGACTTGGCTCTTTAAGGGCCATGGCTGAATTGTACTTCTCCTTCTGTCCTTCTCTAGGGCCATATGTATAGGGGATTCCCCCCCAAAACTCAGGAGGTGGAGAATGAATAAAGACGCTTATTTGTAATGCTGCTTTGATAAGTGAAAATCCTTTCTTTCACGACTGTGTTGTCTCCAGTGCTCTGGGCTTCTGGTTTGGTGGGAGTGCTCTGGTTATAATGCAGTGTGGACGGACTGCAGCAGAGGTACAAGCTGGTCATGGACCACGTGCGGTGCAGTCCGCGTCATGGTCCCGACTCAGTCCTGCTGGGCGGGTTCCGGGAGCCCCTAGGGACACCGCACCCTGCAGATGCTCAGCATCTTCCGTGAGGGGATAAAGTATTTGCATGCGATCTGCAGACTGTAAACCACGTCCAGACGACCGACTGTGTCCAATACCACCAGCCATGCTTCCAGCTGTTCGGCAGTGTCATTCAGGGAGTAACACACCAAGGAAGATGAATCTGTCGGTGTTCAGGATACGTAGCATTTTTTTCCAGGATAGGTAGCATTTTTTTAAAAAGAGTATTTCCTCTTTGAAGTTGGTTGGAGTGCTCCATGAGGAATTCAAAGATAAAGAAGGCCAACTGTCTAGGAAGTGTCCAGGATAGAAAAACCAAAAGAGATAGAAAATAGAGGAGCTGTTGCCTAGGACTGGGAGTGACTGCTGAAACGTATGAGGCTTCTCTTAGCACTGATGAGATGTTCTGAAATTGTATTATGGTGATGTTTGTATAACTCCATAAATGTCTATCGGATTGAATACTTTGAATATCATGGAGTATGTGTGAGTGTGTTGTACGTTGCTATAACAGAATACCCAATTCTGGGTCCTGTATAAAGAAGAAAGGTTTTATTTGACCCAGGATTCTGGTGACTGGGTCACAGCATGGCTGAGAATTAGAAAGGGGACAGGCCATGTGTCAGGGACGTGTGGGTAAGAAGCAAGTGGTGGGGAGAGGCCAGGCCTACGCTTCTATAACATCCTGTTCTGGAGGGAACTGGGCCATTCTGTGATTCACCCACCACTCTGAGACAGCACAAATCCATTCACCCCCGTACCTCCCGAAGGTTCTGCCAACCTCAGCTCTGCCACACCAAGGACCAAGCCTCTGCACTTACATGACAGTGCTGTGTAAACTCTGTATCAGTAGAGCTGTTAGAAATGAATAAACTATAGCAGATGATGGCCAGGTGTACACCCGAAATCTCAGTACTCATGAGCCCACACATTCAAGGCCAGCCTGAACTGCACAGTGAGACCCTGTCTCAAAAACTAAAACAAAATGAAACAAAACAAAATTATGATCTTGGCTGAAATGGAGAGGAAAAGAGAAGCCCTGGTGTGAGCCCCACGATGGTATAATATGAAATCCATTGCACTTTGTTCCTAGATCTCACCACAGAGCTCTGAAAAAACTTGGAATTTCCTGAGTGACCAGAGCTTCTTATGTTGTTCATATCGAGTCCTTTGGATCACAGGGGCTGAGGTCACTTAGGGTGGGGCTCCCCGGGAGCCCCAGGTTTGGGCTACTCACCTCTCACGAGACCAAGAGATTAGAGGGCTGGAACTTTCAGCCCCTCGGGGATCTCTGGGAAGTGGATCGGGCCCTGGATTCACACAGTCTGATGAGAGCCAGCTTGGAGAACAGCTGGAGAGCGCTCTGGAGAGCCCCTCCTGCCGGTCTGTACATCTCCATCCGTTGTCATATCCCATATGAGGGAGTGGTAAATCAGTAAAACGGTTCTCCGACTTCTCTGAGTCACTCTAGAAATGATCAAATCTAAGGGGTGGGTGTGGGGGACCTACATTGTAGCTCATCTGTAGGTCGGAAGCAGCGGTCAGGACTTGGATCTTGCGATTGGTGTCTTGGGCGGGAACCTTTAACCCGTGGGGTTGAGTCCCGGCTCCAGGTAGACGGTATCAGAATGAACTGAAGGAAGGGAAACGTTGGTGCCCCCGGGGAGTTGCTCGGTGTGTGGGGAACCACACCCCACATCTGGTCCCGGGAGGGCTCTGCGCTGCCTTCTGAGGACAGGCAGAGTGGGCGGGGAAGCTGTGTGTGAGCGTGAAGGGGTGGAGAGTGGCGACACACCTGTGTCCACGCACCCGTGGAAGAGAGGAAGCACAGGTCTCGGCCTCCCACAGACAAGGGAGAAAGGGGAATTGTGGTGGGAATGAAGCCAGGGTGAAACAGGAGATGGTATAGTTTGGGGAAAAAAGGAAACTGAGGCAGCTAGTGGAGAGATAACAAATAAAGTCAAGGAGCTTGTGGTGGACGTGTCTCAAGGTGACCCCTAGTGGCCAGCGGTCTGATCCCCTCCCATCCCGCGGGTGACCCCTGGCTGGCGTCTAACTGGTAGACTATGGCAAAGGGGAGGCAATGTTTTTCCCGTGACAAGGCCTTTACACAACTCTGTCCCTGCAGACTGGAGGGACACATTTCCCACTGGCCATGGGGAAGCCAACTCTGACATCAGTGTCCCTCAGGAAGGCCATGCAGCTGGCCACTCAGGGCCTCCAGGACCTGAGAGTGGCCTCCAGCCAACAGCCAGTGAGAAGCCAGGGGCCTTCACTCTTACAGCTTCAAGGAACCAATTTCTGCCAACGGTCGTGTGAGCTTGGAGGAGGCCGCCGGCCCCAGAAGGACAGTGTCCCGGCTGACGTCTCAATGGCAGCACGGGAGACACAGAGCAGAGGGCCCAGGTCGGCGGTGCCCGGCCCCCGTGTCCACAGAAGCCGGGATGATCAGTGCGCGCTGTTTCCCATCGCCAGGTGCACGATACTTTTTATGTTGCAATAGAAGACTAACAGCTGCCGCGCCGTGCAGAGGTCAGTGTGCCGGGCACCGGCCGCTCCTTTATTCCCGCCGTCTCCTGACTTCACGGATGTGCTGGCTGGGAATTCAGGCTGCTAGGCCCTGTCCTCTCGCCAGCCACAGCACTATTGCAAGTCCCCAAAGGCCGCTTCCTCTCCAGCAAGACATCCATGACATGGCGGCTAAGAGTGTCTGCCTCGTGGAGTTGATACCAGGGTCACCTGGAAGCACTGGGGGCAGTGCCCAGAGCAGCAGTTGCTGGCTTGACAGTCACCCACTGCCATTGTCACCGCCACCGTGGGGCCTCCTGCAGTGTGTGAGGACACCGTGGGGCCGTGAGGTGAGACAGAGATGATTGCAAAGCCCCGCCTGGACCATCTCAGCCTGGCCCGAGATGGTCAGGAGGGAGGAATCTATTGGTCCCTCTCCCTCCAGCAGGAAGAAGGGAGGCGGCGGGTGACGGGAGGAGTTGTGCCAAGGCCACGAGTCCTGACCTTGTGACAGCTCACATCCTGGCCCCGTGCTCTGGAATTCTAAGGCTTCCCCCATAGTATCTCCTCCTGCTCAATTATTAGTGTCACATCGACTGACCTCTGGTGACCCTGGAGGCTGCCACACAAACAGTTTTGTTTGTGCAGTAAAGTTATTGTCCTAGAGCTGACTGAGTGACCAGCTTTGTTGGAGCATTTTTGTAATATGGGGGAGAGGGGGTTGGCACCCTGGATAGGCACGGTGATAACGGTCACCTCCTAGAGCCTGGAGGAACGGCTGAAGCACTACCAGGTGTTTTAATCAACGGCTAAGAGCACAGACTTTGAGTTCTGTTTGCCTGGGTCTGCTACCTACTGGCTGTGTGACCTCGGGAAAGTTAAATCTATCCTGATTTCTTCATCTGTAAAGCTGCGATGAGAACAGCGCGTGTACCAGTGCTGTTATGAGGCTGTCGTTACAGCAGTGTGTGTTCATCTAAATGGCACAGCACACACAAACTGTATACACGTCTGCATGTGTGTGTATACGCATATATTGACATATTCCTGTGTGTGTGTAAACCCTTGCATGGTATGCGGTAGCTACGATTGCTGACTTTCTCTGTGATAAATGTTACGAAGATCAATCTCATTTCATCTTTACAACAGTCCTGCAGCGCTTCCCTCGTCCCGTTTTATAGAAGAGTAAACCGTAGCCCAGAGGTCAGGTGGCATGCCACAGGTCATGAGCTGGGGGAGCCTGGACTCAATGCTGGTCTCTCCGACTTCAAAGCTGGTTATCTGTCATGATAAGGCAAAGATAAACTATGTCATCTCCCCAGAGATGGAAGCAAAGGGAGACCAAGCCACAGACATCCAAAGCATCCTTAATTCACATACCAGGAGACTCTGCTACGGTGCTGCCTCTGAGGCGTGGTTTTAGCATGAAATAGCTCACTGCTACTCTAGCAGAAATTAGCAGGTAACCCATGACAGCTCATTCTGTGACCCCGGAAGTGTGCATTTCACAGCCTCCCGAGAGAGATAGGAGAGCTTGCTGGCGAGGGAGTGGCGTCTAAATGAGAATCTTTCCCTTTTATCTCCGGTGTTTCACTATTACCATTGGGGAGGAGAGAAAATCTGATCGGGCCACAGCTGGAGAAGAGCTGTGGTCTGAGCTGGCGCTGTGCTCACCCTGCCTGCCCTTCGCTACCCCGAGGGTGCTGCACCTTTTAACTCAATCCCAAGTCAGACAGAGGAGGACACCTGCTTGCCAGACAGGGCCCTGGGGCTGAGGGATCAAAGGTAAGCGGCATCAAGTCCCAGCGTGTGGAGCAGGGAGGCCTCGAATGGTGACAGGAAGCTGCGGAAGCTCATGGTGGAGATGACCGCTTCCGGGGACAGAAGAGCGCAGGCTCAGGGTGGGCTGGCGGGAGAAGTGGCCCGTGCCTCGCTGTGGCCATGCGAGGGGATGGAGGTGTGGGGGGTAAGCAGAGAGAGGAGAGGCTGGTGGCAGAATGTGTGGGTGACGAGGTCACGGGGTGGGGCTGGAGACCCCGTGCTCTGGTTCCGGGAGTGCAGGCGACAGCTCCGAAGGAGGCTGCATCCTCCGACTGCTTCCTGGCCCTCCTTGATGGACAGGGAGGAGGCGAGGCCTGGAGAGTGGCCGGATGGCGAGGGCAGGAGAGGAGGCAGGGTAGACAGGGAATGGCTGCAGGGGCCGAGGGGAGGTGAGGAAAGGAGGAGCCGGGGTGTTGCCTTGGGGACCCCTCCGGGGTCAGCAGGGATAGTGGAGGGGGAAGGGCACCAAGGGAGATTTCTGTGGCCTGAGATCGACTAAGCAGGAAGCACAGGAAGACGCCAGCAGGAAGGGAAGGAAAGACCAAGTTTGGGGTGCTTCTGGAGCCGGCCATGCGCGGGGCGCGGGGCTTACGGATTCTACCCAAGACAGTGGCGGCTGGGTTTGCTGATCGTGGCTCCAGGAGCCAGGGGAGAGAAGGAGGTTAGCGCTGGCACCCAGGAAGTAGCCGGGGAGCAGTGACTTGGGGGTCCCTAGCTCCAGGGAAAGCCAGGCGTTGTGAACGGAGTGGGATCAGATTGGGACAAGAGTGGGAAGAACTAAGAGAGGAGAGAGAGCTCCCAGCAGAGCACGTGGGTAGGCAGGGCCGGGTGCCACCCAGAATCCACAAGAGCAGACTGGAAAGCCAGGCTGGGCTTCTGGTGAGGGACCCAGCACAGAACGCAGAGCTCAGTGTGGGCGTCAGGGTGGGCGCGGGGGCCTGTGGTCGGGACCACGCCGGGCGTCCGTACCATCGGAAAGTGGGTCCTGGTTGGAGTCCAGCCTCACGATGTCATGGGATGACTTTCCAACGTCCTGTCCCCCAATCCTAGAACCTGGGGAAAGATTCTGCTTCTACTGAAATCATTTCTGGCATCCACGTGATGGCCCATCGTGCCGTGGGAAGGACGGGGAGACTTGCTGGGGACAGAGGATGAGGAAAATCTCAGGGCGGGGGACAGCAGACAGACCCCAGAAGGGCAGGTTCTCCCCAAAGCAAAGCTCTAATGTGGAGATAATGGCTTGGAAAGCCCCTGACTGAGCCTTCGCCTCCGCCCTGGGGGTCAGCGTGAGCCATGGCATGTTTCTGAGAAACGATGACCAACACGACACGGGGTGGGCGGAATCAGGGCACGAGGTCAAAGGGGTCGGAAGTGACCTATACCTTCTTCTCCCACTTAGTCAAACGCAGCCTGCGGTGGAAATGACTGACGCTCTGGGCCAGGAGACTCCAAAGGGCGCCTTGGCGTGGATGGCTGACTCCACTCCGCTGCACACGCAAACGCGGTCATCATGCCTGAAAAATCAGAGGTTGGTGGAAGGCCAACCGAAGATTTGCTGTCTCTGCTTCCAGATTTTGAAATAGTGAATCGTACACAATTGGCTGTCTCCCGCCAAGGTCTCTTCTCACACATTTGCTGGGGGCTCGTTTCACAATTTCCATCCTTTTAATCGCACACGGGCGATTGGAAGCATTTGCACCCCAAAGCGCCTGTGGTCGGCCGTACGCTGTACTGTCAGCCTGTCAGCCTCCTCCGCCTGCGTCCGGGTTCCCGGGTCCCAGGGACCCCCAGGGCCCCTGGAAGCGGCCGTCCCTGAGGCGGATGCTGCTGCGAAGAGCGCTTTGGTTTTCTTGGCAGAAACGCGCTGGTAGGGAGGCTGCAGTTGCGTCCTGCATACAATACGGCTCAACCATCTTAAATATTCCAGACAGGAAAAGTTTTTTGTCAAAGCCTCTGACAGTTTAAACTTTAAGGCTTCAACAAAACTTTTAAACTTTTAAACTTTGAACTCGTTTGAACCTCTCGTGATTTATGAATTATTAAATGTACCACTGCAAGCCATGGGCTTTCTCTTGAACCAGCAAAGTTTTTTGCTTAAAAGCAACTGAGCAGGGTGGGGGTGGGGGTGAGTGGTGGGGGAGGCAGGGGTGTCGAGCCCCAAATCCAGGAGACACCAAATTCGGGAGATGGTCAGAGCCAGGGCCCCGAACCAGGATTCCCAGGGTGAAAAACGAGGAGAGAACATTACAGTGTACTAACAGTCAGAAAGTAGTCATTCACATAGCTTTAAATATGAGTTGTAATATATACGTATATTTGTGTGTGTGTGCTTGAGATATATTGGTGACAAAATATACATAATACAAAATTACCATCATAATCATTTTTAAGCAAATAGTTCATTGCCGTAGAGTACATGCAAATTGTTATTGTACCATTCTCACTCTTCACTTCTAGAAGCTCTTTGCTTGAGACAGGATCTCACTATGTTGTTTGGGCTGACTTTGTACTCACTGTGGTTGACCTTAAACTCAGAGTGATCCTCCTGCCTCAGCCTCCTGAGTGCTGGGATTGTAGTTGTGCACCACTCTGCCCTGTGATTCTGGAGTTTTACATGTTCTCAAACAGAAACTCTGTCTCACTCAACACCAGCTCCCCCCATTTCTTTCTCCCAGTCCTTGGTCCTCAAGATTCTTTGTCTGCATGACTTTGACGAGTTCAGGACTTCATGGAGATGGAATTACGTGTATGGATGTGCGAGCGGAATATGCACACATGCAAATATAGTACGATTCCACTTCTGGGGGGGCACCTAGAACAGTCAAATAATATGCTTATTTACTTTAAGCAACTTTATAATAAAACAACAAGTATGAGGAGGAAGATATTAGGTAAACGAAAAATATCTGAGGCTCTCTTCTGCATTTCTGGCAGAGTTGGAATAGCCCTACTATATAATACGTACTTATCGAGATCCTAATATAGTAACAGACATGAAGCAGAGCATATTAGGTAAAGAAAAATCTGCAGTCGTCTATGCAGTTCAGAGAAAATTGACAAAATAGTCAAAAATACCTATCGCATTTACTTAAGTATACGCTATTGCATTCATAATACAGCAATGTGAGTATGAGGGTCTTAGGTACAGTAAAATCAGAAGTCTATCATGCATTTCAGACAGCGTTGAAGGGTGAGTAAAGTGAGTTGAGAGAGAAAGAACTAATGGGGTTCATTTGAAACCGTGGGAGCCCCGAACCCACAGGAACTGCACCAAAGCCACATCTAGGGCTGTGGTCCACGAGGGCAGGCGGGTCCTCCTCGGCCTGCAGCTGGCCCGCAGCGCGGAGGGCCCCCGGCGTGGAGATTTTATTGCTCTGTTAGTGGCTCTCAAGGACTTCATAACCAGCTCTCAGAAAACCCCTTTACCGCGCAGCGTGGAGTGTAAACTCCTATAAATCTCGGCAGCTGCTGCAGCCCCGCCAGCCACACAGCCCGGCCTGTTCCCGGGGCGGAGGGCCGGGTGCCTGGGAAAGCACCGGGGCTGGGCCCACAGCGGGGCCTTGGCTGGTCACTAACGTCCACCGTGAGGCGCTGCAGGGTCTGGGGCCAAGGGGAGCCGTGGCCACCAGGAGGAGGGTGTGGGCTGCTTGGAGGCGGCGCGGCCCCAGGGGAAAGGCTGCTTGCTTCACACTGCTCAGTGTCCCCCGAGTGTTGCTTGCCCCTTTGTGACCTCCAGGCCGAGCCTGTCCTGTGCCCCTGCCCGGAAGTGGCTCTGCTTAGCTCTTCCATCCTGGGCAAATGTGCGCACCGTCTGAGGCCGTTTCTGGAATCGGAACCATATCCGCCAGGACCTTGGCAACAGTCTGAAAGGCCAGAGAAGATCTGGCTTGGGGTGGGGGCTCTTGCCCTTTCCACTGCAGCAGCAACCAGGGCCTGGGCACCACGGCCAGAGCTGACCAGCAGCAGGGAGGACACCAAGTGCCAGTGAGATGTGGGCGCAGAGCAGAGCAGAGCTCCTGCCCCCCACTTGGGCCAGTGCTGGGCGGGGCGGCCGCCGAGGGGCCGAAACTGTGCTGTCCCCTCCTGAGGGGACGTTTCCAGGTCTGAGAGAGCTTATGTCGCAGAATGGACCTGTCCAAGGACCTCAGCGCCAAGTCCAGTACTCATCCCTCGGATGGCCCCAAGATGTGCCTGCCAGCCTGCTGCTCACCTCTGTCCCCGCCCCATTCACCAGTGGCCAGAGAGAGCTGTCCCTTCTCCTCCTGCTTCCAGTCACGGGATCAAACATGGAGCTCGGGCACCTGCATATGTGAGTGTGGCAGGTGGCTCTGGTTTAGTGTCTCTGTGGGTGACCTCAGGGCCTTTGGCACTGAGAGGAGGGCGAGGAGGAGCAGTCCTGAAGCTAGCAAGCGGGAAGGCTTGAGGGAAGAAGCCTCTGGAAGGCCGCTGCTGTTTCGTAGGAGCACAAGAAGCACCAGCTCTGCCTTTCGCCCTCAGCAACTGTGCAGCCAGAATACCCGGGGGCTGAACCCTTCCTCCCTCGGTGACCGCAGGCAACCACCTGAAACGTGACGCAAGGAATCTCCTCAACGGTGAGATGCAGACCATGATAACAGTAGCAGACTCGCGGCGCTGTCCTAAAGAGCTGGCTGAAACCAAATGTGTTTCTCAGAACAGTGCCCGGCATGTAGTCAATGCCACGAGATGACGGACAGACAGACAGACAGACGATGTCATCTGTGCCATGAGTGCAGATCAGGAAGCTGAAACGCAGAGAAGAGGTTCAGAAGTCTCCCAGAGGGTTCCTGGGTGATTGCAGAGTTGAGATTTGAGCCTTGGTCTCTGAGAGTTTTACCTGTGGTCACCTTAGCCCGCAGGGCAAATCGTCTCTAGAAATGGACCCCTTTCCCCCAGGTGACGGGGGCGGTGGGGACAATGACAGAGCAGCCGCTGGAGCCTGTGGAAAGCTTACACTGTGCTGGGTGCCTCGTGCACTTTGTCTGATTTAATTCTCGCAAAAGCCCTTTGAGTTCCGTTCCTCTGACTCTGGGGGGGCCGGCGGAGTAGCGCCCCTTGGAGTTTGTGTCTACCTCAGAGTGTGACCTGTCGGGAAACAGCATCTTTGCGGACGTCATTCGCTGAGGTCCTGAGGGATTCAGGTGTCAGAAGACCACGAGGAGACCCAGGGGCGCGCAGAGAACCCAGGTGAGGGCGGAGAAGGACCAGAGGGACCCGAGAAGCCACGGCCGGCCGGTGCCACCAGTGGTTGGAAGAGGCGAGCAGTGGTCCTTCGTGGAGCCAGCGGCAGAGGGTGCATGGCCCACCCATACCTTGATTTCAGACTTCAGGTCCCCAGAACTGTGAAAAATTAGATTTCTGTTGTCCGAAGTCATCTGTCGGGCAGCACTTCACTGCGGCATCCCGGAGGCACGGCTATACCTCTGCTGGGGGCACGCAGAGGCTGGCACTGCCCTCCTGTTCCTGCCCCGCAGTCCCCAATCCACAGACTGCGGGCCGCAGGCTGTGCTGTCTGGGTTACACACGGCAGCATGCGGGGGAGTGGTCCCTTGAGCCTTTGGAGGTCGCGTCTCACCGAAGCGGGCGTTCACAGGCCTTCAGGGGGCCCCAGAGACACTGCGGTCATCTCAGAGCAAAGGACACTTCAGCCCCATGCGAATGACGGATTTCCCGTCTTCCTGGGGCACTGAGTCAGGCCCATGACCCTCTGACTCACAGCAGGTTTTCTCTTCGGCTCCCGCATGGCCTTCCCGGTTGGCCGTGCCCTGTGTAACAAGCCTGTGACATGAAATCCCCAAACCCAGGCCTGGGATGCGGGTGGTGACTCACCACAGCCCATTTGGTCTTCCCTGTTCCCCTTCTCTTTGTCCTTGTACATGATCACCTTCTAAAAATATGTTTCCATAATTATTTTTTTCTCTTTTGAGATAAGGTCTCACTATGCAGTTAGAACTGGCCTTGAACTCACTGTGTAGCCCAGGCTGGCCTTGAATTTGTGCAGATCCTCCTGCCTCAGCCTCCTAAGTACTGGGATTACAGGTGTGCACCACCAGTCCTGGCTTGTCTTTTTTTTTTGTTTTTTTTGCCTTTAAATTAGAAAAATATTAGTGTGTCATTTTAGTACATAAAGATTACATTCCTTGTATGGAGTTGGTAAATTACCAATGTTTTACTTCTTTTTCTACCACCTTTGTCTCCCACCCTTCTTCCTCCCTCCATCTCTTAGTTTCCTTCCTTATTGCAAAAGGCCTCTCTCCCCGCTCCCTATTATCTACCTTTTCATTTGCTCTTTAATTTATTTATATTTGGGGACGCTCATATAGGAGAAACCATGGAATACCTAAGCTTGTGTGTCTGATTTTTTCACTTAACACTATGGCCTCAAGGTGCATCCATTTTCCAACAAATGGCTGAAGTTTGTCCTTCTTTATGGCAGAGTAGCACTCCATTGCATATAAATGTCATACTTTCTTTATCTATTCATCTGTTGATGGATCTAGGTTGCTTCCAAGATTTAGTTATTATGAATCGTGCTGCTATAAACACGGGTGTGCATGGATCACTTTAATGTGATGCCTTTAACCTTTTTGGGAAGATATCTAGAATAGCTGGGTCAAATAGAATTTGCAGTTTTATTTTTTATTTTTATTTTTGGAATCTCCATATTATTTCCACAGTGGATGTACTAGTTTACATTTCCACCAATGATGTACGAGGGCTTCTTTTTCCCCACAGCCTCACCAGCCCGTTTATTTGACTTCTTCATGACAGTCACTCTTTCTGGAGTAAAGTTGGTATTTTGGTGTTGTTTTAATTTGCATTTCTCTAATGGTCAAAGATGCTGAACGTTTCTTCATGTATTTACTGGCAATTGGTGCTTCTGAGAAGGCTCTGTTCATTTCAGACCCCTTTCTTTGACTGGGTCTTGTACTGGGGAGGGGTCTGATTTTTTTGATTTTCTCATATATTCTAGATGTTAGTCCCCTGTCTGAGAAATAGCTAGCAAACATTTCTGTAGGTTGTGTCTTCACCCTGTCAATTGTTTCTACTTCTGTGAGAGCTGTGTGCATCTGTCTGTGTGTCCATGTGGATGCTGTGGTCCTGCGCTCTGGCCATTTCTTCAGGGGCCGCGCTGGGTCTCTTCGCTGCTCCTCGAAGACGCTGGACACACTTCCGCCCAGGGCCTGGTGCTCCTCTTTCCTGCTTCTGGAATGTTTTCCTTCTCCACGCTGGGATCGCTGCAGCATCTGGGTACAGGCTGTCTCTGACTCCGCCTGGAATGTCCTTCCGTCAGTCTCCCCCTCCTCCCCCGCCTAACTTTCCCTCTGAGCAGTCAGCACCGGTGACACGACCGGCTGTGCCCGTGGTCACTGGCTGACCCCTCCGCAGTGCACGCATCGGGTGCACGGGCGACCTTCTGTTTCGTCCTTGCTCCAGCCCTGGAGGCAGGCACAGCGCAGGTGTGCAGCGCCTGAATGCGTTTCTTCTTCTCGTGAACCAGCGTCGCCTGCAGCTCCTGCAAGCCGGGCCCCCAGCCAGGACACGAAGCCGAGGAGTCTGGGCTTCACCCTTCAGGAGTTCAGAGTCTGGACCGCACTGAAACGCACCAGCGAATCCAGCAGCGTGGCCTGGAGGGAGGGAGCTGCTCCCAGGCTGAGGCTGGTGAAGGAGGAGGAGGAGGAGGAGGGCGGCAGGGGGCGGAACCCGGAGCCCGAGGGTGGGCGGCGCCTTGGGGCAGCGGGGACCAGCAGCACCGGCTACTGGCTGCTGCGTATTCTCGCGGGGACTTTGAACACTCGAGCTCCCGCCCTCTTTTGCGCTTTCCGCAGCAGTTCTGGGAGCCCTCCTTCGTGCGTGTCTCTACTTGTTCTGTCCTCGGTGGCTTGATGTGTTGAACTGATTCAAAACATTTACCTTTCCGGGTCGTTTTGACTTTGGGGAAGAGCCGGAGGTCACAGGGTGCCCGGTCTGGTGGATAAGGTGGGTGAGACCACACCAGCCTGTTTTTATTTGACAGCGATTTGTAAACGCAAACCGCTTCCGAAAGCGGCAAGAAGGA
>RJWM01039588.1:0-15997 GCA_004363535.1 Dasyprocta punctata
TTACATGTCTATATCTGTCAATATCCCCAACCCCTAGGAAGGTAACGATATGCAATATTGTAACTACTGCCAAACTTCAACCACCTCAGTGTGTAAACCTACAATGTTATTGTATCAGATCTGTTGTTGTTGTTTGTCTGTCTTTTTTTGACTTTTATTTCTAGCTTCTGTATCTATTTTCTCTTAAATAAAAAAAAAATTTATGTCATGAGAGAAAAAGGATGTTATAGTCAAATGATTTTTGGAAATTGGCTTAATCCAAATCATATATATACATATATATATATACACACACACACATATATATGTGTAAAATAGTAAGTAATTATATATAAATAATATGTATATATATCTATGTGTGTGTGTGTGTGTATATATATATATATATTTATTTATTTGCAGGCCTTGTCAGAGCTTTTACTACATGCATTATAGATTGCTATGGGAGACATTTATGATGCAAAATTTCCCAGGCTTTTGTGTCCAAGAATAATATCATGGATCCCATGTTCCTTGGAATTAACTTTTTGTTGTTGTTGTTTTGTTTTGTTTTTTGTTTTTTGGTACCTGGGATCGAACTCATGACCTTGTGCTTACTAGGTAAGCACTTAAGCCGCTGAACCAAATCCCTGACTGGAATGAACTTTTTATTCTAGGCTGATACCTTTTTTTAATATTCTAATTTTACAGATGAGAACATGAAGATTCAAGGTAGAATTGACTTGTCCTATGTCACACGGTTAATGGTGGAGCCAGCATTCAGACATATATATGTGTGTGTGTGTTTTGTCTTTTTGAGACAGGGTCTCACTATGCAGTTCAGGCTGGCTTTGAACTCACTTTGTAGCCCAGGTTGGTCTCAAACTCGCAGCCATCCTCCCGCCCCAGCCGCCTGAGTACTGGGATTACAGATATGCACCACCATGACTGGCCAGACTCACATTTGCAAACAGAAATGCAAGCCCCAAATCTTTTCCTTGCCCCTGCTGTGTCTCTGGTGCTTAACGTTGTGTCGTGTCTCTAATTGGAAGGGCACAGGTACTGACACATCATAGCTCTGTGTTTTAGTGCATTTTTATTTTCCCCACATGATCTTAATTAAAGCCCTCAGGGATAGGCACTGTTATTATCCATTTTACAAAGTGGTAAATCCGAAATCATGAAAAGTCTGAGATTTCACTTTCCTCGCAAGCTCGCCAGTTAGTGTGTCACAGTGTCTGGGGTCAGGAGGCACAGGCCTCTGGATCAGTGACACAGACTGCTCAGGTGTCACAGCCAGATGGCAGCCAGGGTACGTCTGGGTTAGTTCCCTATTGGTCAATGTCCTTGAGGTGATGTGATGAGGGCCACGTTACCTGCACATGCTGTGGGCCACCCGGTGGAGAGGAGCCCTGAAATTAAGACACGGGTGGCCTGTGTACCTCCTTGTCTGGAGAGAGAGATTACTCATTACCTTGGAATGTAAGGCAATATCCTTTGAGGGAGGAGGCAGTTTATTTTTACCAAGCTGGGCCACATGTTTGGGGAGGTTGAGCTCCAAGCCTCTCAGGAGATGGTCACTATCTTTGGTTTGAAAGGCTGTTCGCTTTTCAGACATATCCTATCGCTCAGAAGGTCCAGTCATACAAAAATATGAGAGCTCCAGGAGCCTTAGCAATATATGCAAATGGAAGCTTAGTATACAAATGATTTTACCCTGGGCATGTGAAAGTATTAGGAAAAAAATTAATTAATGGATGGGTGACATAGGCAAACACACTTTCTATTACCGATATAGTAGTAATTAGTTTTTTAAAAATGTTTGAGTGGTGTATTCCTCCTGCAGTAATAGTCTCAGACCTGTGTGTCCCAGATTCCTTTCATTTTGGCAAAACATAGTCAACCTGAGGTTCAGGGACATGCATTTTGGGTCTTGCTAATCTAACACAAAATGTGTTGAATCAACAAGTCTTTATTCCTGCTGCTGCCCAGAGACTCTGTTTCTCTCCACAAAGCAAGATAAAGGGGTAGTTTTTGCCGGCATTGAGGTTAATTGGGTAGTATAAATTCCTGATCATAGTTATCGAGTTATTGCATTCTTGGTCTGCATTTCTGGAAAGGTTCCCTTGGGGTTAAACAAACAAAGGCCTAAGACGCTCACTGTCCTTGTCTTTCCCTGGAGGACCCATCTGCCTTTGCTCCTGGGGGCTTTCTAAGCACAAAAGTTAGCGGAGCCCGGTTCCCAGCCAGCCTCCAAATGATAGGATTTGCATGAAAAAAAAATTTGAACTTTGAATTTTTTAGAATAGCTTTTTTATTCATTATTATACTCTTCTCTCAGTTAAAGTATATACCTCAGAAGTTTTTAGTTTATTCGTAGAGTTGTGCAATCATCAGTATGGTCAATTTTTAGACGTTTCACACCTGTCCCCAAGAGCAATCCCAGGTTCTTTAGCAGTTAATCTCTGTCTCCCTCCCTCTCTTCCCCTCAAATTCTAGGCAACCCCTAGTCCACTTTCTGTTTCTATAGCTTTGCCTGTTCTAGACTTTCTTTCCTCCTTTTTTTTTTTTTTTTTTTTTTTTTTTTTTAAATTTTGAGACAGAGTCCCACTAAGTTGCCTGGGTTGGCCTCAGACTTGTGTTCAGCCTGCCTCAGCCTCCTGAGTAGCTGGCATTACAGATGTATATCGCCACAATCTGCCGGACCTTTCACATAAATGGAATTGTGCCATATGTAGGCTTTTATGACTGCCCCTTAAGCATGAGTCATGTTAGTTCCTGCTCACAGAGCAACCACAAATGTGAGGAAATGTTTACTCTCTGTTCTTCCAGCTAAAATGTTGGGCCCCGTGACTCCAGACAGACTAAGTGGTCTCTATCCTGGCTTTGCCAAAGTTGATGAATTACAGAAATATTATCTTAGTCCTTTCTATGTGCAGCCTTTTATCAGTAAAATGCCTTCTACTGAGTGAGGACAAATAGAAAAGGAAAATCCTGTGTAAACCCAACTTGGCAGGGGCTCAGGAGTCTCGGCTTAGACATTAGCGGTCTGCCTTTTCATCAGCTCCTGTAGGGCAGGGGACCTTGATCTCTGCTTTCAGTACTCTCTATCATGTCACATGAGTCTGCTGAAGAGATTCTGCCTCTGCTTTGATGTGACCAAGATGAGGACTCACCCCTCACACAGGTGAGGGGACACACCAGAATACAGAATGTGCTGGTGATTAAAGTTATGATCAGATCCACTGCAACTGTCTCTCCTCATCATTTTGTCCCTGGTGGCCATCGCTGGTCCCCTGCATGCACTGCGTGTGCTGTGCTCGCCTCTCCCCTTCTTCTTCTTTTTTTTTTTTTTTGCGGCACCGGGGATTGAACTCACAACCTTGTGCCTGCCAGGGCAGGCGCTTAAGGCACTGAGCCAAACTCCCAGCCCTGGTTTTTTGAGGCAGGGTCGCACTGTGTAGCTCAGGCCAGCCTTACGCTGGCATTGTAGCCCAAGCGGGCCTCAAACTCACAATGCTCCACCTACCTCAGCCTCCTGAGTGCTGGGATTAAAGGCGTGCGCCCCCATGCCCGGCTCGCCTCTCCCCTTCTTCAACAAAATCCCACTTGTCTTTTAGGATCAAGTTTAAGTGCCATTCTCCTCTGGAGTTTTCCCTAATTTTCTCTTGTTTGGAGTTTCTCAGGGAAAACCATGGTCATCACATTTTGCAGCTCCTCTCATGGAAAGTAAGAATCCATTTCCCTATTCCTTGAATCCTTGAATTCCTTGTTTTCCTATCCTTGAAATCCAGATTGACCTTATGATTTACTTTGATCAAAACACCATGATGGAAATGCTGCCACACAAGTTCTAGGACCTGGGCCCCGGAAGCCGAGAAATAGCTTCCTTCCCTCTCTTGGAGTGTGGCTCTGAGCGGAGCCCTCTGTGTTGCCTAGATCTCCAGAGACTGAGGGGCCATGTAGAGGAGAACCAAGGTGCCCCGGCTGATGGCAGTGGGAACCGCAAGGCCACCAGGACAGCCCTGCCCAGCTGCTCTGTCAGAAGACAACAGTCTCCTGAAGACACCCACTAAAACACAGGATCTCGGGCGCGCAGATGGCTGCGGTTTTAAGCTAAAAAATATTGGGGGTGGCTTGTTCTACAGCAGTAGACGACTGGTTAGCAACAGATTATTTTTCTTGGTGAAGGTCATATATATCTGAAGGAGGTCCTGGGAAACTTTGGGAAGAAACTTGGTCTCAGAGGAGAAATCTTCCCTTTCTCCTATTTTTTATTCAATTAATTCCATGTACTCTTTAGGCCTGAAATTAGGTAACTCCTCTGGGAAACCTCTGACTAAACAGAGATGAGGGTTAAGTGTCTTTATTTTTATTTTTATTTTTTCAATTTGAGACAGAGTCTCACTAAACTGCCCAGGATAGTCTCTTGACTCTCCTATCTCAGCTTCCTGAGTAGCTGAGATTATAGGTTTGACCATCCCTAGGGGTAGGCAATTTTTGATGGGTTTCTTCACCCTCTGTTCTTCTTTTTTTTTTTTTTTTGGTATTTGAGATTTGAGACAGGGTCTCACTACATAGTCCAAGCTGGTCTTTGAACTCATGGCACTCCTGCCTCAGCCTTCTGAGTGCTGGGGTTACACCACGCCTGGCCCACCCCCTTTTCTTATGATAGTACTGTACAGTGACAATTCATATTTTTCCTGGTCTGTCCCCCATGAAGGCCCGTGCTGGCAGACGGAACACATGGCAAGTGTCATTTGCTGGATGCAACGGTTTCTGCTTACGGATCCCGCCGGGTCACCAGTATTTATTGATGTCCTCTCCAGTCCCCCTATTCATCGTGAGCTGGTGCTGGTGTGGCAGTGCTCCTCCTCATAGAGGGACAAACTGTACCTGCATGCCTCTGTCCGTAGGCTTCCAGCCGATCGCCAGGGCCAGGAAGAAAACCCCCTGCATGTTTGGGCGCCGGTGTTAGGCTCTCTGTGAATCAGCTCCTGTTAGCGTGAGAAACAATTTAGGACTCGAGCATGTCTGGCCTAAAGGCCCTGAATTTCCTATCTCTGGTTGACAAAACTCATCTTAAAATAGCATCATAAGAATCGAAAGGCTGGGGAGAAGCTCAGAACAGTGCTTGGCGAGCACGTGCAGGGCAGCATGAGGGACTCCGGCCCCACTGGAGGGCGAGATGAGCCTGGCATTGTTAGAACTTTCTTCTTTTAGTCATGCAACCTGAACACATTGATTTGCTGTCTATAAAGGCCCCGGGACCAGCAGCAGCATATATGATGAAAGAATTTTCAGAGTTCCTTCAAACTAAGGACTCACAGTTCTGATGAACCTGGATCGAGAACAGGTATGGTTATTTTCTTACAATTTATAAAAATGTATGTGGTGTGAGGCATTTGAAATGCTGTGGTGCTGATAGCAGACTGTGCCTTGCACACTACCTATGAGAATTCATGTTGCCTAGGATTTCCTGTCCTATCCCAACCTGTCCCGTCCTGTCCTTTCCCATCCTGTCCAGTCCTGACCTGTCCCACGCCACCCCGTCCCATCCCACCAGAGCTTTTCTTCAGTGGGAGAATCTCTACTTAGCACTTGGCAAAATTCATTAATTCCAGTGGATTACAAGTTCTTTTCAGAGAACCAGATATTCTTGTTCTTCCAGTGCTGCAGAAGATGCCGGGCAGTGGGAAGAATGGGTTTGGAATGAGATAAATACGGGTTTAAGTTTCTTTTCTAGCACTAGGTAGCCATATGAGCAGGGGGAAGGGAGGAAACCTCCCCGAAAAGCCTGGAGTGCAGAGGGCTGCGGTCCCGTGGCCGGGCCTGGCCGGAGAGGCGCTGTGCGGCTCCAGCTCGGCTGCTGCGCCCCTCAGGTCCTGGGTGTCCGCAGTCTGACCTCCCGGCGCCAGGCACGGGTTGATCCTGACCCTGAAACTGTTGTTTAATAATAGGACAACTGCGGTGACGTCTATGTTTAAATAGCGAGCGAGGGACACGGGCGAGTTCTCTGAATCTTGTGACTGTGCAGAGCCCTTGTCTCAGCGTGGACATCTTGTGTGTGTGCGCACGTGTGTGCGTGAAGCCGCTCATTCTTGGCCTGGGCGTGCAGCTCAGTGGTACAGCGCTTGTCTAGCATGCATGTTCTAGGTTCGATGCCCAGCACCGCAAGGGGGGAAAAAAAAAAAAGAAAGTGATAGGTATATAGGTAATGAGGGCGGAAGTGTGTGTACCTGCGGTGGCGGAGAGGTCTGGCTCCTACCCGGAGCCGCTTCTGGAACCAGACACCCAGCTCTCCTCCGGAGGTGGCTAAATCTTCAGGGCCCTTTAGTGTTTCTAAACCTGCTCCCGGGCCCTTGCTGGTCGTCGCAGCATCTGTAGGCAGATGCTGCCATCTTGCGGTGAAGTCTCAGAACGCGCCCTCTGCTCAGCAAGGGCTGAGCTTTCTTGGATTTTCAGCGGACCAGACACTGATTTTTGGAAGACAATTAAACTACTCTTTGAGAAGGCAATTCTTAAAAATGTATAAATTGGGACAAAGGTGGATGTATTCTAGAGTAAGATGTATATTTATTTACCTAGCTGTGCTGGGGATGAAATCCAGGTCCTTGTGCATAATAGGAAAGTACTCTTCCACTGAGCTGCAGCCCCAGCCCCACTATATTTATTTTTAAATGTATAGAAACCTTACAAAGTGCCAAGTCACTTAAGGCCGTCAGCCCAAAGACTTGATAAACCCGTTAACTCTACTTTCATTGTGCTTATTTAAGGAAAAAAGGGAACACCCCAGATTTTTTTTTTATTTTTTTACAGGTCCAAAACGGTAGTATTATAGGTTTACAAAACAAGATGATAGGAATTTGACAATGGTTGCAATATTGCATATCGCTACCTTCAAAAAGGTTGTTTAGATTTACAGATATAGACATGCAAAATTAATGTAAACATGTGAGTATCAACTGTTCCTTTTCAATAACCAATACATTTAGAAGTATAATCATTTTAGCCATCCTGTGCATACACATATACAAACTTATGTCTAAGGAGAAAATTTTGAAAGCACCAGCAAAAACTAAAACTTCACCTACAAAGAAAAACAATTCATTTTCTTAAAGGTTTCAAGACCTGTTTTTTTCAAGCAGAAAAAAATGAAATTCAAAAAGCAAAATTGGATCCAAATATCAAATAATAAACATTCTCATTTTCTTTTTCTCTAACTGACCCAAGTAATTTTTATACATACATAGGTTTTGTTTGAGTTCTTCAAACCAGTGCAACAATACAATAGTCACATATATGTGACTTATTCAGTTCACTGAGAAGCATATCCTCAGCATTCATCCATTTGAGGGCAAAAATGTCTAATTTGTTGTTCTTTATAGCTGAGTGGTATTCCATTATGTAGAAATACCACATTTTTTTTATCCATTCCTCAGTCAAGGGACATTTAGGCTGCTTCCATGATCTAGCAATTATGAGTTGGGCAGTGATGAGATATTTTTAGTTCTTTTGGGAAGATACCCAGAAGGGGAATAGCTGGGTCAAATGGGACTTCCAATCCTAGCTTTTTGAGGAATCTCCACACTGACTTCCACAGAGATTGCACCAGCCTGCATTCCCATCAACAGTGGAGAAGGGGTCATTTTTGCCCACAGCCCCTCCAGCACTTGTCATTAGTTGACTTCATAATACTAGCCATTCTTTCTGGGGTGAGGTGGGATCTGAGTGATACTTTCAATTGCATCTCTCGAATGGCCAGTGCTGTTGAACATTTTTTTTATGTATTTATTTGCTGATTGTAATTCTTCATCTGACAAGTGTATGTTCATCTCAGATGCCCATTTTTGAATTGGGTTTTTAGATCTTGGAGGACTGATTTTTTTAAAGTTCTTTATATGTTTTCGATATTAATCCTTTATCTGAGGGACAGCTGGCAAACAATTTCTCCCACGTTGTGTGTAGTCTCCTCACACCGTTGGTGGTTTCTCTTGCTGTACAAAAACTTTTCAATATGATGAGATCCCATTTGTTAATTCTTTGTGTTAATTCCTGTGCAGTCTGGCTTTTATTCATAAAGTCTTTGCCTACACCAATGTCTTCAAGAGTCTTCCCTACTTTACCTTCCAGCATATTTAATGTTTCTATTTTAATGTTGAGATCTTTAATCCATGTAGATTTTAACTTAGTCCATGGTGAAAGATATGGGTCTAATCTTAATCTTCAGCATGTGGAAAGCCAGTTTTTCCAACACCGTTTATTAAAAAGGCTATCTTTCGTCCAATGAATGTAGTTAACACTTTTATCAAAAATAAGATAGCTTTGTGTGTCTGGAGTTGTTTCTGAATCTTCTAATCTATTCCACAGATCCTCGGGTCTGTTTTTTTGCCAGTTACGATAGCTTTATAGTAAAGTTTCAGGTCAGGAATTGTGATGCCACCTGTCTTGTCTTTATTGCTGAGGATCTCTTCTCTACCCCATGCTCTTGGATAGGAAGAATCAATAATAGTTAAAATGGCCATACTTCCAAAACAGTTATACAGATCTAATGCAGTCCCAATCAAATTACCAATAACATTTCTTACAGACTTAGAGAAAACAATTCTAAAATTCATTTGGAACAAGAAGAGGCCCGAGATTTTTATCATACAGACTTATAATCATACGAAACCAAAAAAAAAATGTCCAAGATTAACTTTTCTATTTACATCTTTATTTGAAAAGGCCTAAAACAGTTGTATGTTAATTCTAGAGAAGATAAGATAAAATGAAAAGTAGTGAAGTTTCCTGCTTTACATCTGCCTCTCTGCAAGGGAATCCAATATGAATTGTTCCTTCTAGATTACAGGGTGACACAAACCTAACATCTATGCAGTAAGTATGAGTCTCAGTTCACAAAGCTGTGAAAGAGATATACTTCATTTTTAGAACAAATTATTTTCTGTTTTGAGCCCCTATCTCCAGGGTTGGTGGTAGTTGTAACTCCACCTCCAGCCATTTAAAAAATTTTATTTTATTTTATTATTTTATTTTTTGTCTTTTTGAGGCAGGGTTTCAGTATGCAGTTCAGGCTGGCCTTGAACTCACTGTGTAGCCCAGGCTGGCCTCAAGCTTGCAGTGATCCTCCTGCCTCAGCCTCCCAAGTGCTGGCATTACAAGCGTGTGCCACCGTGCCCAGCCTACCTCCAACCACTCTATGTAATAATTTTGGGATATGCTGAGGGGATGTTTGACTCTTCATCATCCATTCTCCAGGGAATCTGTGAGGTATCCACATTTTCTGACTAGAAGGTGGTCCTGTCACCTGCTCGGCATGCTCGGGGTGCGGGACCCATCAACCTTGCTCACGCATCTGTTTGCGTAGACATGCCTCTAGGCCTTGCTGATTTCAGGTCCTGCAGCCTCTTGGGCGTTGCTGCTGGAACGCAAGGTCCTTCCTCTCCTTCCTCCCCCACTCCCCCTTCAACCTGCAGGCCACCACCTCCTTTTCCCTCTGTCTTCACCCCAAAAGGAAAACTTCAGAGAAGAATTTTCTTTCTCTTCTGGCCTGCTTCTTGCCAAGTAGCCCTGAGGAGTCCGTACCTCTGAATTCTCTTCTTTTCATGGCTTATGATTTAGAGGAAACAGTCAGGACGACTTGTAACAGCTCTGATTTCTGCTTTGCTCTTTTCTCTTGAGGCTACGGCGACCTGACCGATTGCTGACATGTTCCTAAGACACAGAAATTGGAGTGCATGCCTCAGCGATTCCGTCGCCGCAGCTTGAAGTGTTACCCTGCTACATTTCTCCTTCTCTTTGCGGCAGTGATGGTGGCCAGAATGGATGTCTATGTCGACATCTGATCCAGAGTCCAAAAAACCACCATTACTCACCCAAAGTGGAGTAGCTATTGAGTTAAAAAAGCGAATGATAGCCGGGTGTGGTGGCGCACGCCTTTAATCCCAGCACTGGGGAGACTGAGGTAAGGTGGAGCGTTGTGAGTTCGAGGCCGGCTTGGGCT
Source organism: Dasyprocta punctata (assembly GCA_004363535.1). Lineage (NCBI taxonomy): Eukaryota > Metazoa > Chordata > Mammalia > Rodentia > Dasyproctidae > Dasyprocta > Dasyprocta punctata. The sequence continues at coordinate 9,983 of RJWM01039588.1, forward strand.
ACAACGTGAGCGCAGGGCCGGTCTGAACTACATAGTGCGACCCTGTCTCAAAAAACTAGAGCCAGGAGTTTGGCTCAGTGGCTTAAGCGTCTGCTTGGCAGGCGCAAGGTTGTGAGTTTGATCCCCGGTCCGGCAAACAAAACAAAACAAAACGGGTGAGCCCCGGCAGCTGTGTGGTCCTGTGTGCGCATGTGTGTCTCCGCCCGGAAGGAGCGCAGCTGAGCTCTGCCACCATCAGGCGGGACACACAACTTGGTTCCTGTCTGAGCTATTATGAGAATCTGTATATGATCTATAGTAATGTTTAAAGCAGCGTAAATATATCTCGTCCTCCAACGTTTACCATTTCTTTCCCAAGAAAACGTTAAAAATGCTTTCTCCCAGTTTTTGGAGATCGCACGTTATTATCCACAGTCAGCTTTCTGTACTTCAGAACACCAGAGCTTTCCGCTCCTGTGTGGCTCTAACTTAGTACCCACAAATCAATCTCCTTTTCTTCCCCTTGCTCTCCCCAATAACTACCACTCTGCTCTCAGCTTCTATAACATCTACTCCTCTATACACCACATGAGTGAGATCATGCTTTTTTTGTGCCTGGCTAATTTGACATAATTATCTTCAGTTTCACTGATGTCATTACAAATGACAGGACTTCATCTTTTTAATGGCTGTATAGTACTCCACTGTATATAGGTACAACAGTTTCTTTATCCATTCATCAGTTGTTTCCATTTCTTAGCGCTGCTAAATAGTGGTATAATAGGCATGGGAATGCAGATGTCTCCTTGACATACAGATTTCATTTCCTTTAGCTATTTAATAGTAGTGGGATGGCTGGATTATATTGTAGTTTTAGTTAAAAAAAAATTTTTTTTTATGGTACTGGGAATCAAACCCAAGGCTTTTGCACTGAGCTGTATCCCCAGCCCTTTTTTTAAATTTTGAGACAGGTTCTTGCTAAGTCACTAAATTACCCAGGCCACGCTTGAACTTGCAATCCTCTTGCCTTAGCCACTCAGAGTTCTGGGTTTACAGATGTGTACCACCACACCTGGCTCTACTTTAATTTTCTGAGGAATTTCCATACTTCTTTCTATAATGGCTGTACTAATTTCTGTTCAGTTTGCAAGGGTTCCCGTCTCTCCACATTCTCACTAGAATTTGTTATTTTTTATCTTTTTGATCATTCTTACTGGAGTGAGGTGACATCTCATTGTGGTTTTGATTTGCATTTCCTTCATGATTATTAATGTTGAGCATTTTTTCATATACCTGCTGGAGAAATATATATTTAGGTCCATTGCCCATTTTTGATTTTTTTCTATCGAGTTGTTGGAGTTCCTTATGTATTCTAGATATTAACTCCTTAAAAGACCTGTGGCTTCCAAGTGTTTTATCCCATTCTGTTCGTCGTCCTTGTCCCTTGTTATTTCCTTGAATGTGCAGAAGCCTTTTAGTTTGATGTAATCTCATTCGTATCTTTTTGCTTTTGCTGTCTATGCTTGGTGGGTTTTGTCTAAAAACTCCTTGCCCATTTCAATGTCCTAAAATATCTCCTCTATGTTTTTTACTCTAATCTTTCACGTTCTCCGTGTTGAGTTGATTTTTGTAACTGGCGAGCGGTCTGGTCTCATTCCTCTGCACGTCGGCGTTCAGCTTTCCTGGCGTCATTTGTGGAAGACTGTCCTTTCTTTAGTGCTTATTCTTTGCAGCCTTGGGGGGTTTTTAACTGCGATTTCATTTCCTTTCATAGGTAGGGTTTTTCAGGCTGTGTGTTTTTAAAATGAGCTTTGGTAATTTGTCTCATAAGGATTTTTTTTCCCCGTTTCAGCTAAGGTTTTGAATTTATTTGCATAAAGTTTTATTTGCTTTTCATCCTTAATATCTGTAGAAATTTAAGTGACTTTACAGTCTCATTTCTGATGTTAGTAATTTGTGTCTTTTTTCCTAATCATGCCTGCCAGACTTTTATTAATTTTATTGATTTTCTCAAAGAACTATTTCCTGCTGTTTTTCACTATTCCTTTGTTTTCTGTTTCATTGATTTCCACTTTGATCTTTATTATTTCTTTTCTTCTGCTTAATTTGGATTTAATTTTCTCTTTTTTAGTTTTAGTTTCTAAGGTAGAAGCAGAGTTTATTGATCTGAGAACTTTCTTCTTTTCTATGATAGGCTGTTATGTACCTTTCTGTCAGTATTCCTTTAGTGACACTCTGCAATCTCAAGTAAGTTGTGTTTTCACTTTTATTTTGCTTCCCTTTCAATTTTGTTTTTTGACCCATGGGTTATTTAGGTGTGTGCTATTTAGTTTCCAGATATTTGGGGATTTTCCAGAGATCTCTCTATTGTTTGTTTCAAATTTAATTTCTTTTTCTTTCTTTTTTTTCTTTTTTTTTGGGGGGGGGTACAGGGGATCAAACTCATGACCTTGTGCTTGCCAGGCAGGTGCTGGTGCCACTGAGCTAAACCCCTGACTCTCAAATTTAATTTCTTTATGGTTAGAGAGTTGTATGAATTGTGAAACAATTGAGTCTTATGGCCCACAATAGACTTTTTCAGGTAACTATTCTGTATGTGAGAAGAATATTTTTCTTGTTGTTGATGGGTTGAATGTTCTATGAATGTGGGATGTTCATGCTAATATCTTTGCTGATTTCCTATGTGTTCTATCAATTATTGAGAGATACTGAAATTTCCAGCAATTGTGAATTTTTCTACTTTCATGGCTGCATTTGGAATAGCCAGTTCTTAGGGAGTGCTCCTCGTTTCCCAAGGTAGGAGGTATCACCAGACAACATTCTGCTTTTCCTATGGGACTCCTTAGTGCAGCATTTAATTGCCAGTTCATTTTTCTGTCCTCCCACAGATTATTGTTTCCTAAATAACACCGACTGAGTTTTGTTATATTCACATAGGAAAGACTCAAGAAATATTTTGATGATGTAAGAAAGATATTCAAGAGTCAGTCATTGGACAAGCAGCATAATTAAAATCAGAAACAAGAACTCAGTGGAATCAGAATGACAGCAAGAGGCGATGGTGAGAATATAAGGACTCTGGAAATTAACAAAAATAGCTGGGATGGAAATTTACATGGTGAAAAACACAAAGTGAAAGCTGATGAACACATCTGACTTTTCTTAGCATCTAATCATAGGAGAGTCCTATCCCTAATCCTCTCTGCTCCCCTCCCTACCCCATTTCCAATGGCTCCAATGAAAGTTGCTCCAGATCCAGGATATGGACCTCACGGACCTCATTTGAGAGCTTTTACATATGCTCATAGATAACAAAGATCTATTTCTTGGTATTGTGGTTGAGCGGTACTGAAGGAGGGTTCCCCCTTGTCCACAGTAACCAGAAGTAGGCCGATTCATGGGGAAAAGGAAGCATCATGCTTGGTGAAGAGAGTTTAGGGACAGAACCAAAGGTGTGTAGTAAGAATGTGAGGACACACGGACGACTGAAACAGAAAGCCATGCACAAACAAAGCAAGAGGCAGATGGTCCAGGACAAAGCTTTGGAATGAGAAAAAGCTGCCAGAGATTCTTTATTTTTATTGTTTATTTTTTTATTAGTGCATGTTTGTCGTATGTAATGATTACATTATTTGTGGGGAGCTGTTACATGTTGATAACAGATCTCAATTTGGTTTTCTTCCCCTTTCCCTCCCCTGTCTCCTCCTGCTTTTTTTGGCAGGGGAGCCGAGAACAGGCTTGAATGGACAGAGAGTGGCTCTGGTAGGCAAGGTTTAATCTTAAGAGGTGGTACATTTGGTGTCATTCTGCGGTAGTGACATAAGGAGGTTCAATCAATGCTTAAAGACCCAACTTTACAAAACCAAGACAGATGGTGAGCAGCTGTCACTGAATGAATGGGGAGAAAAATGTAAACTTGATGAAGCATTTTATCTCCCATCTGTTTCCCTCTGCAATTTCAACTTGATGCCATAAATCCAAGTTCTCCAGTTTCCCTTTTCAGGCTGCCCAGGTTCCCTCTGCCTTAGAAGTTGATAGGCAGCCAGACTGTTTTGGAAGTGATCTGTTCAGCCAAGATGTTGAGTTTAGAGCTTTCAAAAATGCGGTCTCCTCGCTTATGTTGTCAGATTATATTCATGTTTTCCCGCCCTGAGCTTTAACTTTGCATGTACAGTGTCCTCATAAAGAGACAGGAAAGAATGCATTCACTGGTATTGTGTCCAAATGTTTTCCTTAGCCACTTACACACTCAAATCTGCTGGTATACTAATGTATGAGTTTATTCAGATCTTTGCTTAGGTATTGGGCATACAGAGATAGGAAAGAAAATGAATAGATACTATTTAGTTACCTACTCAGAAGTTTATGACTTCTGATAAATCCATGGGCTAACTATGGGTTTGCTGGACTCAGTTGGGAGCAGCTGTGTTTAGCTGGCCGCTGGGCTTCACTCCTGTGTCTGGTGCCTTGGTGTTTACCCATGTGGCCTTTCTCATTTCTTGGGGTGTCTCATCATTCCATAGTCTACTGCAAGTTTCTCTGCAGAAAGGTGACCAGCATCGCCACAGAGAAAGTAGAAGTTTCCAGGCTTCTAAAAGGAACAGACCAGAAGTAGAATCATTTCTGCTGCATTTTCTTCATTGTAGAGTCCCAGTGCCAGTTTTTATTCAAGAGAAAAGGGTAAGCGGACTTGATAGGTAAGGGTAGCACAAATTTATGGGGAAGAAGACAATACGTGGTGACCCTCTTTGGAAAATGTCCACTAGACACAAGAACCAAAATTACATTTTGTGTCAGCAGGGAGTATACCTGACATGTATTACATTATTATCTCATGAGATCCTCCAACATAAAATTCTCATACCCAGTGAAGCAGGGATTATTCTCTTCCCCATTTATAAGTAAGCAAGTGGAAGCTGGTGGAGGTTAAATAAATCATCCCAGATCAACAATCTCATGAATGGCCTTGTTAGGGTTTGAACTCCTTGGAGTCTGATTTTTTGCTGTGCTATGACAGGGAGTGAGTAAAATGGCTAAAATGTCAATATGTAGCATCATTAGGAGGCCGGAGATTAGGGCACAGCAAACCAGCTGGGCAACTGGATGCAGTCTGTCAGTTACAGAGGCCTGTCCATCATGGGCAGGTTGCACGCACAGAGCAGCTTTGGAACCCTGCGCAGGCTGGCCTGGAGCTGATGATGTCAGAAGGAGGTTATAAAAGATGACAGTTGTCGTAGTCAGTATTTACAAGAGAAACATTTCATGCTGGACACAGAAATCTACAAGATTGGTTGACAATGTCAGCCCACAGAGTCAAATGCAGAAGGGTACAAGAAATTTGTCACTGCACTAGAGATCTGAAGAATGCACTTACTTCTCTGGCCTGATCCATTAATTGTTATTATCTTCTTCCCATACCTCCCTCCCAACACCTCCACAGTAACCTCACAAAAGGCACCATCCTGTCTCAGGGCATTAAGGCTTTAAGGCTTTGACCAATTGTTTTACATGTGAGAAGGATGAGTTAAGAACAGTTACATGAAAAGCACAGCATAGATGCAGGATGTGTGTGCTGACAAAGGAGAGAGGATATTTATGGCCTTTAGCCACAGGGTGGGGTGGGTAGAAGATTTAGTCATAGTCAGGAAATCAAATGCATAGAGGAGAAAAGGCTACCGCCTTGTAGCCTGGTAGCATCAGAAAGAGACCTGTGAGCTGATGACTCAGTTTCCTCTGCAGAAGCCAGCACACACAGGTATTTACTTGATGGGAGTCCTAACAGGCTCAGAGAGAAGATTCTATAATGGTGCTGTGATTAAGAACTTTTGCTCTGATTAGAATTATACATTGGCAAATGAGTGGGAACCGTAAGAACTTAAGGAGCTGTTCAGCAGAATGAAGGCAGTCATTTCTGAAGTGGGTTGTTAACTTATTAGTTGCTCTCTTGTTTTTCATTTGCTTCAGATCTGGGTATATGGGTTCTAGGGCCTTGGGAATGGCAGCTGGGACTGGAATATTTTACATAGAGGCTTCCCA
>RJWM01039589.1:0-16018 GCA_004363535.1 Dasyprocta punctata
TTTACTCCTTCAAGCAGGGAACTGTTCTTATTTATTTTCAAGTCTACCGGATAATAGATTTTGAAATCCTGTTTTAATTTTATTCTTTTAGAACACATCATTTCTTTTGGTCAAAGCTGTATTTTCCATTTTATTTGGTTGACAGTTAAACATAGTACTTTCCTCTCCCAAGAAATCTTCCATGTCAGAGCTATAAAAGAATATATGAAAGGTTCTAAATTTTGCAGCCCTTCACTGAACAGTTTGGAAACAGCCGTACTTTTGTGTGAGGCACTGAGTTACATTATGTTTAGAACACCAGAAAGAACCAAACATAAATTTAGACCTCGAGGAAAGGGAAGTATAGTGATTTGGGTCATAGGTAATTACACAACAAAGGAGAAAGTAGTTGGGGACATAGCAATAGAGGGTGACTGAGGAGGAGGTTCAGACATAGCTGACCGCCTTGGATAACTATCATCACTACTCTGAGGTTACTACTTAGGCAAAGCAGAGATACGACCCACAACTACCTTATGGCGTTGATTAGCACATTAAACGAGATTATGTACATGAGAAACTTTTCATACTCTAGGACACACATTCAGTCTTTATCGTTGTGAGCACAGAAAAAAATACAAAATCAGATGCTGCATGAAAGCATTTATAATGCTAGAAGAACCTCTAGAGTTTGATGGTTTATGATTAGTAATAAAAGTAGTAACATTTCTAGCTATATAGAAAAGAAACAAGAAAATAATGTCATACTTAGGAGCCAGGAATTCTTCGGAGACTTTTGACAGTTGGGTAGAAACTTTAAGGACAGACAAGACAGAGCTGGGAAGAGCATTTTCTTTGGGAGGGAGGGGAAACACTCCGAGATGAAAGTTTAGAAAGTTACCCCGGGGAACGAGAGGCTGCCAGAGAGCCAGGCAGAGGCTGAGAAGATGGGGGGCTCTGCCTGCACCCATCGGCCCTCAAGTGTGGCCTCGATCCTGCTGGGGTCTGGGGGTGAAGGTTACAGGAGCGAGCCTGGATTACCTGCTTAGTTTCTGCCCCAGGGACTGTCACACTTTACTAGTTCAGAGCAGGTTTAACAATAAAGTTCAATTTTATTAAAACCCTAGAGAGCTCCAGGTTTTCTATACTTAATCTATGAAACCCTAGGAATTTTTTAAATCAAGATCAGTTAAATTAGAAACTGGAATGCTGAGTAAGTGGCATGACTAGGTTTTAATAAAAACATACGTGTGTGACCATGCACACACACACGCACGTGCATGCGCACACACACACAATTTTCCTAGGAATGTTCAAAAAAATAAAATACTTTTGCATTGCACTGGTTCCTGAACTCAGTGAACTGCTCTGGCACAAAATCGCTCTCCAGCAATAGCCCCGTGCAAAACCCCCACTAGTGTGTGGTTGTGCTGTTCCCACTCTTGCAGCGCACCACACACTCACCGCGTGACACCTTCGAAGGCCACTTCATCGACTGTGGAGGAGGAGCTCATCCCCGTGCAGCAATAACCAAGATGAAGCCAGTACTTTATTCTTGAACATATTCAACAACATTAGCAGTGAGACCAAATTTCAATTTACTCCAGGTAGTTACCAAAATCTGTTTTATATTAGGCCTTATCCCTAGATCCATATATTTCTATAATGATCTCAATTCCACTTTCTTCCCCGCATCTCTGGTAGGAGCAACGACTGCTTAAATGCAGTTAAAATTCATTGTGGCGCCTTATTTATACGCTAGCCCCATGCAGCATTGCCTATGGAAACAACATTCACATTTTAAAACAATCAGAGGCCTCTGGATCAGCAGAACCCCTGGATAATCTTTCCCTGCCTTGATGTTCAAAGTGGCTTGGTGCGGGGACCCAGTGGTGGGCCCGGTCCTCTGAGTGGCTCCTCTCTGGGCCTTACCCAATGCACACCCATGCCCTGTAGAGTCCTGAAAGGCCAGCAAACAGAGCAAAGCGCCACTGCCGTGCAAGCTCTGAGCCTGCACCTGCACGATCTCCAATAACATCTTTGGATGGGAAATAAAATCAAATCCACAAAGAGTGCCTTCAGCTTTTCAGAAGAAAGTTGCTATCAATTGCCTGGCAGTATTGCTCCTAATGAATATGATTCCCTTCTGTGTGGGAGAAGCAGGCTTCGATAAATGCCAATGGCAGAGCTGTGCCACTTTCAGACCATGTAGCAGAAAGTGGAGGAGTGCTGCGAGGTGGTCAGCTTTAGGCAGCTGGGCAGGGGGGCCTCAGGGATTCTGCCTTAGATGACTGGCCCGGCCCCCCACCCCCAGGCCTCCTATTCCACATCTCTGAAGAAAGGGCAGAGCTATAGGGCAGCTGCAGCACCTGCCTGCCTGAGAACAAGGCAGCCAGGAGAAATGAGAGGATCTCACTCCTAAGAGTCTGCTATTTCCTTTAGCACAAATGCTTCTTCCAGCTTCCACTGGGAGATCCTCGCCCTTCCTTCAAGGCAATGGACAGTGACTCAGGATCACCTTCTCTGACCAGTTATTCCTGGATCCTCCCAAGAATGAGTCGCTGCACATATGGCACAGCATGAAACATACACTTGTGTGTGTGTGTGTGTGTGTGTGTGTGTGTGTGTACTCTAGAGTCAAGGAGGAGACTCACTGCAAATATATTACCAGCTGGATTATTTTAGACATATTATTTTTAAGATCAGAAATTCTGATCTATTGTTAATTTTTTTATAGATTGCTTTGAGGTATAATGAGATTACAAAGTCCCTAACATACATCAGGAATTCAATGCATTCTGATTATTTACCCAACTCCCACTTATTTCCCCAATCTTAGGTAAGTGGGAATTTATTCAACACTTTTATTACAGTATCTGTTAGGCTTAACATAGTTCTCTTATGCATCTTTGAGCTCTTATTGCCTGGCTTATAGTAACAGTAGTAGCAATAATCCTGGTGAGAGCCAGTAAATACTGTTTACATGTGTGGGGTGATTGAACAGTTTTTAGACATCACATCATTAACTCTTCATACCACCCCATGAAGTGCTTATGTCTCAATGTCACAGATGAAGGAGAGGAACAAGGATGTTAGGTAACTGTTGAGGTATTGGTTTGATTTCACTGGTTCCCCCAAAGTCTCATGTATTCAGAGGTGGGGATTTGAAAGGTGGTTAGATGATGGGGGTGCTATACCCATTGGCAGGTTAATCCATTGATGAGTATAGCTGAACATGCTGCTGGGAGGTGGGGCCTGCTTGGAAAGCGTACGTCACTGGGGCAGCTTTTGGAGGGTGCATCTCCCTTCTTGGCTCCTCCCTTCACCCTTTGCTTCCTGGCTGCCATGAAGTAAGCAGCTTTCCTTCACCAGGCCTTTCCACCATGTTGTTTCTTCCCTGAAGCCAGCTGACCATGAACTGAACCCTCTGAAAACCATGAGCCAAAATAAACCTCTTCTCCCTTAAATTGTGAGTATCAAGTATTCTGTCCCAAGAACAGGAAAGTAACACATTTTTCAAGGTAATTCTGCCTAAAACAAACAGGGATCTATTCAAACCCAAGCTTCTGGCTTTCGAGCTCCTGGTGTACAATAAGCATTTGTTAAATAAAAGGAAGGAAGAGCAAAAAATCAAATGAAAGACAAAATGAAAAAAATGGTAAGGTATAGACAGATAGGCAAATGGAGTATTTCAGTCTGTTACCTAAATATGCATGCAGGGAATGTGGCTAGGGTGCAACATTTGAAATTATTGTAATCAGTAAGATTACCATTGAACTACATCAAAAGAACTAGAATTTAGTGAGTAAAAAGGGCAAAGAATATAGACAGCCAGGAAACGAAGCAGGTTTATTTTTATGCAGAGAGATAGAAGATCCTCAGACTCTCTCCTTTCCTGAAGGTCTTCCACTCCGTTTTAGCTTCAGAATTCTCATTTCTTCTACAGAAACATGGCTGAATTTCTGGAAATGATGCATCGAGTTCATTCATACTAAAATGTTATTGATTTGCTAGGTATAGTAGATCCATGGTCTTTTGGAGATATCCAAGGAATGTGTATTCCAAGGACAGATTTGGTAAAGGGAAAAGATATTATAAAGAGAATGACAGAGCAGAGAGGGGACTCCATGTCTCCAAGAAAGCTTGTAAGATCTGGCAGGCATTCACCCTTCTTGGAGAAGGAGCAAATTCTTACTAGGCTGATAGAATGAAACACAGAGCAAAGCACTCTGAACATTCAATTCTCCTGTTACCCACAGATTTGTAAGCATCTCCAGTTAGTTCTAGGTACCTAATGCCTTCAGGGAGATTACAGATGACCAGCAGGTCATCAAAACAAGTTCTGTAGTCCTGAAAGGATGAGAAATTCTGATTGTTATTCTCAATTGCTCACTGGAGGGATGTAACTACTTTGCATCAGGAGACCATGGCTGTCCACACTGGCCACAAACAGGTCTCTATTTATTGTAAGCAGTTATCAAGTGTGTTGGGTTTAGGTTTTAACTTAAGTCTGAATTTTTACCAGTTACTCTAAAATTTTTCCTGACACTCCAAGACAAATAGGTCTTATGTGAAGAAAGATTGCACTGGCATCACAAAAGCTATGAAGGGATTGCAGGTTGTCATCAATTAAGGAGCACCAGTTCTGTTAGCGTGAGGTGGGGCGCCTACAGAATTAACGTCTTTTCTAAATGTTAGAAAAAAAAAGAAATTCACTCAAGACAGAAACCTGGCGCTATTCCTAGATGAGAAGATGTGCTTTTCAAACTCTTTTTATAAAAACAGAGAAAGAGATTAGCAAATCTTTTATTCAACTCTTACTATGTCACCATAGAATTTCACTGTAATTATTCTGTTTCTAAATTTGAATTGGCTTTATTCAACTTTTTATTTAAAGCCTTAGAGCTCTTCTCTCATTACCTGGTGCAATCATCTGGTGGTGAACTTCCAGTCACCTCAGTCCTCCAGAATGCAGCTACAGGTGGGACAAAATGACAGTCACAGGAGAAGCCTTGTGGATTAAATTGAAGCCCCACATTTTTCATATGTTGCCCAGACAGGATACAAAGTGACTTTCTTAGGCATAAGGCCAAATGGAGGCGAGAACTCAGGTGCAGCTAAGCCAAAGGCTTTGGTTTCCTGATGCTATTTCACTGCTTTCCGAAACTCCATTTTCTCTGTGGAAGGAAAACCCTTCTACAAAATAAAAACCTAATGTCTTAGTGTCTTTCAACATAGTACAAGAGATAGACATCCTGCCAATCCAAACTCACTGATGTAGTATGGTTGGTAAAGCTGGAGTTATTAAACCAAGTCTTTGTCTTATCCATCCTTTGGAATTCTTGAATTCTGATGCAGATACCAACAGGGTTTTGTGAATGTCGTATACAACATGATGATATGGTCAATGATTTGTAAAAATTATATATTTAATATTTTAATAATTATTCTGTGGCATAACTTATATAATGAAATGCTCATATTTAAAGTGTGAAACCTAATAATTTTAGGCATAAAATTACAGGTGTACATAAACCTGCAAAATCATTACCATAATTAGGAAAAGGAGCATACATATCCACCTGTCTTGGTTACTTTCTCATTGCTAGGATAAAATACTTGACACTCGCAAGTTAAAGGAGAAAAAGGTTGTCTTAGCTCACAGTCTGTAAAGGTTTCCATTCATAGTTAGCAGGCTCCAAGGCAGGGCACCATGGTAGACGGGCATGGCTGTGGAGAAACAGTCCATGGAATGGCAGGCAGGAGGCAGCAAGACATCCTCATACTATTTCTCTTTTTGTTCCACCCAGGATACAAGCCTTTTGGTTGGTGCTGATAGAGTCTTTCCTCTACAGTAAGTCAATTATCCATGCCCAGAACAATGATAAACCAACCACTGGACTAATCCAGTATCACACACTGGTGACCCACTATCACATACCAATGATTCAGCAACCTCCTAAAGGCTCCACCTATAAGTTAATGAGACTTTGGGGGAACATCAAGATATAAGCCATAATACTATCATTACTAAAGTTTTCCTGGGTCCATTCCTATTCTTTTCAAGCCTCCCCATCCTCAGGTGACCACTGACCTGCATCCTATCACCCCAGACTGCTGTGCACTTTCTTAGGACTTCTGATAGTTATAATCATACAATATGTTTTAATCTGTATTCATTAGTTCAATTGTATTATTCTGAGCTTTGTCCATGTAAGAGTTTTTTTTTTTTTTTGAAGTTGCAGAGTAGTAGTCCATTGTATGCATATAACATAGTTTGTCTATCCATTGACTTACTGATAGACATTTGGGCTATTTGTGGTTCAGGATTCTCACAAACAGTTGCTATGATCATTCACGCACAATTCTTTGTATGAACATATGCTGTCTTTTCTCTTGAACAAATATCTAGAAATGGAGGGTTCTGCATTTAACTTCTTTTAGAAAATGGCAAATTATTTTCTCAAGTAGTTACAGTATTTTGCATAACCACTGGGAGAGGATAAAAGTTCTGGTTGTTAAAATTCATTCAATAGCCGGCATGCTCATTCTTTTATTTTGAACCATTATAGAAGGTTTGCAGCAGACTCCGTTTTACTTTTCATTCCTGGTTCTCTAATGACTAATGGTCTAAAGCATCTTTTATGGACCTACTTGTCACTTATCATACTTTCTTCGATGAAATGTCTGTTCAGATATTTTGACCAGTTATTTTATTATGAAGTTTGAGAGTTTTAAAAATTCTAAATATATATTGTTTGCTTCATTTGCATCTCTTCTTTTCCATCCGTTTACCAGTGTTGAAAAGCACTGTCTAATTTTAATCACGCTACTTTATTAATTTTTATGGAACATACTTTTGATGTCATTTATAAGAAATATTTGCTTAACTCAAAGAAACATAATTTTTCAGAATGGGCAGTACTGACAACCTCGAGTTTGACACGCAAGCATGATATATTTTTCCACTTGTTTATGTCTCCTTTCATTTTCTTATGTTAGTTTTCAGTGTGTAAGTTGTGCATCTTTTTTCAGAATTATCTCAATGTACTTAATATTTTTATGCTATTCTAAATACTATACTAAGTATTTTACATGCTGATGCTGTTCTAAAGGACCGACTTTTTATAGAAGTTTCCATATATTCACTGCTAGTACATAAAACTATAATTAGGTTTTATGTATTGATCTTGTATTCTGTAACTTTCTTAAATTCACTTCTTAGTTTAAGAAGATTATAGGTAGACTCCCCTGGAGTTTCTACACAGATATCCATGTTTTCTGCAAACAAAATTATCGCTTCTTTTTTTCCCCTCCCAGATGACTGCTCTTCCTTGTCATCCTTTGCTAGCCAGAAACTGCAGTTCAGCACTGCACTGGTTAGTATCTCACTGAATCCCTCAGCGAGAGCCTCGGCGTGGCGTCATTAACACGGGCGTAGGCTATCCTTTCCTACACTCCCGTGCTCCCTGCTGAGGGAACTCTCTGAAGAGAGCAACTTGGAACAATTAGAGGTCCAAGTTTACATTTGTCCTCTTCCTCAAGAACCACTGTCCTTCATGCCTGGCATACGGTTCCTTGAAAGCCATTATGACACATATCGTTTTGGATGTTTCAGACAGGAGTATAAATTCATCCCTTGTTCCTTCATTTTAGCCAAAAGCAGAGAGTCTTTATAGATTCATTTTAATGTGCAGTAAAATATAAATGACAGCTATGTGGGTAATAGTGTCATGATATAATTTCTGCTTCAAATAATTTTAAGTTAAAAAGCTAGTCTTTTTGAAGAAGCACTACATGCTTAATAATACACATGAAACTGGTGTGGCACAAGTCTTGAAGGCAGTACTGAAGCTTCTAGGTTTCTGGAGCCCTGTCATGGGGAATTAATTAAAAGTGGAGGTATGGGATTGACCCGAAGGATACCAGTGACACTAAGCAAAGAAGCAAAATATGTGGCTATCTTGACAAAAGCTGAAGTCTACTTAGCATAGGGACAAGGCAACTATACCCAGTCAGTTATTCCTTTAATAGGAATACTGAAGAATAAGACAACTGTTACACATCATGATTATTTTAAATTTTAAAAAAGATAAAACTGTGTTCAGAATACAATGTTAAAGTAAGCAATCATAATACATTCTAAGAAAAATACACCCTAAAAACATTTAAACAATAAACATTTGTTAAAATTTCTTGCTTCAGGAGATAAGACTTAGAGATTTGCAAAATTTATTCTCTGACAACATCTTAATAGTGTTTCAGAAACACTACAGAAGAACAAGTTTTATTGTTTAATACTTCTGAGATGATTAAGGCATGTTAAAAAGTTTAGACAAAATAGACTTAAAAGAATTTCTTTGAACAAAGAACAATGCATAAGTCAGGTAATGTTCAGCTTTAGGAAATTCAGACTGCCCCCTGCAGCAGCGTGGGTGGCAAACTATTCTACAGAAGCAAAAGGAAGGAAAAGTATTTGGTCAGATCAGACTGGAGAGAACCTCCTTGAGTCAGCTGGTGTTTTTTGATTGGTGAAGTCCCATTTCCTTTTATTATGCACATTGGGCTTAGAATCTCAGCATTGTTTCAATTTGCATTTCTCCAATAGCCAGTAATGTTTAACATTTTTTTCACATATATTTATTTGTTGTTTGTACTTCTTCATCTGAGAAATACATGTTCATCACAGATCCCCACTTTTGGATCAGGTCTTTAAATCTGGGGCCTCTGATTTTTTGAGTTCTTTATATATTCTAGATAGTAGTCCTTTGTCTGAGGAACAGCTAGCAAACATCTTTTTCCACTGTGGGTTGTCTCTTCACTCTGTCGCTGAGCAAAAGCTTTTTAATAGGATGAGATCCCAGTCGTTGATTCTCAGTGATAGTTCCTTTGCAATTGGGGTTTTGGTCATAAAGTCTTTGCCCACACCAATGTCTTCAAGAGTTCTACCTATTCTCTCTTCCAACAGACTTAATGTTTCTGTTTTAATATTTAGAACTTTGATCCATTTTGGCTTTAGTTTAGTGCACAGCAAAAGATATAAGTCTAATGTTAACCTTCGGCACGTGGAGAGCCAGTTTTTCCAGCACTATTTAATAAAGAGTCTATCTTTTATCCAGTGAATGTGTTTGGCACCTTTGTCAAAAATAAGGTAACTAAGTATGTCTGGAGCTGCTTTTGCATCTTCTTATGTGTTCCATTGATCCTTGTGTCTATTTTTTGCCAGCACCATGCTGTTTTTTATCATACTATCTTTGTAGTATGATTTCAAGTTTGGGATTGTGATGCCCCCTGCTTTGCTTTTGTTGCCCAGAATTGCTTCTGCTATTCTAGGTCTCTTCTGGCTCCAAATGAATCTTAGGATTGTTTTCTCTGATTCTGTGAGATATGCTGTTGGAATTTTGATTGGAATGGCTTTAAGTCTGTAAAACAATTCTGGAAGTATGGCCCTTTTCACTATATTGGCTCTTCCCAAGATCAAGGGATATCTTTCCATTTTCTGATATCCTTTTCAACCCCTTTTTCAGAGTACTGTAGTTTTCAATGTAGAGGACTGTTGCTTCAAAAATGAGTATTTATTTGTAACTTCGCATTTAAAAAACTAGTTGGTCGCATCTTACCTCATCCTCAGTGGCAGGATCGAGAGACACAGCACATTGTGACTATCGCTGCATTCTACACGAGAGGTTTCTGGGAAATTGTAGCCTGTCCAAAGCCATACTGTTGAAAGCAATACTATTCTAAGGCAGAGTATTTCAAAGTGAAACTTGCAAATGAAGACAGACTTTTCTCTCCCAGAAAAAATGTGATTTCCACCACACAGAGATAAGTTGGAGTCTCTTTCCTAAATCCGCTTCTGATCCACTGGTGAGGTTAACGATGTAATCCAAATCACCGGCAGACATGAGAGGTCTTTAAGTCTCCTAGAATGATTACATCTATATAGATTTTATTTTTCCAAGTGAAAGCTTCAAAGTTTTAAGATCCAGAGTGAGTTTAGGAGTTCTATCTGCTCTCATGGTTTTAGCACAGTCACTTAAGCTAAAGGCACGAACCTCTTAGCTTCTGATGCACCCTACACACGGTCTCCTTCCAATGGCAGGACAGCACATTGGAAAGAATTTCTGAAAGCCCCAGAAACCTAAGAGAGGACACAGCGATATTTCACCTCCTCCAATTGTATTTAAGGTGCTATGTGGTTAGCATGGGAGGCGAGGCTTCTGTTTTTCTTAGCCAACTGAAATCAGCCCAGCAAACAGCTGATAGCCTCAAGACCTGAGCTCTGAAAGAAATAAACATTTTCTAGGAACAGCGATTTTTAAGTAGAAATGCAAACTCACGGATGCACCTCATTCTCTCCTGAGAGCTCTCCTGGAAGGGGAAGCAGGGTGGACCATAGCCCCTGAGAAACTGGGAGGACTTGAGGATACCTGGTTCTCCTTCAGAAGGTGGCAGCAGTGTTATCATTACCACTCAAGAAGATTTCTCCTCGATTTTTCTTTATTAGCACATGATTCACTTGTTTTGGCTGGTTTACAAAGCGGGTTCTGAGAAACAATCTACTTTGCTCGCTGTCACCCTCTCCCAATTCTCCTGTTCGCCTTAACTCCCAGCCAACACTTCCCCTGCCATGGTCTGTCCCTCACTGGTGGGTCCTGCACAGCTCCATGACCTGGCTCCTCCCATCATTTCCCTGTCCAGGGTGCTCCACCCCGTACCCAGCATGCTTGTACCTCAGAGGCTGTGCTCCTAGCGTCCCCCACTGCTCATGACGCCTTTCGCCACAGACCCTCACAGCTTGCTCCTTCACTTCGTAGAGCTCTTTTCTCAAATGTAAACTAATTAAAAATAACCCTGTAAAAGGCAGTGACCCCCACACACACACACCATGCCCAACACTCCCTGTCGTCTCTGTCCTGCTTCATTATTGACATTTTCAACACCTGGCGTACTGCACATTGACATGTCTGCTTGTTTACTGTCTGCCTTCCCCCAGCTGGAATGCAGCTTCTGCAAGTGCAGGGGTTGGGTTTTTGCGTTTCCTCCCCCTATGACCTCCCACAACCACAACAGGGCCTGGCAGGTGGGCGTACTCCATGAATCCGCGCTGTGACAGACTGAATGACACGTGCCATCAAACCACCTGTCTAAATTTCTATTACCTGTTATGACATCCGCCATCAAAATCCAGGTGGCCCTTATGGGTTCAAGACTAAGGAGACTACTGCCATCTAGACACCTGGATAAGATGCCACCCAGTAAAGTGCGGGGTCTTGTCTGAGGCCTTCTGATCTGATCTACCAGGCCTGACCTATATGCCTTGAAGGGGAAGTATGCTACCGTGCCTCGGCTTTCACTTACAGTTTATAAAGTTTTTCTTTTAAAGAATCCCACCAGGTTTTCATTAGGTTTTGATGGATTATACTATTCTGTGATATACACATCACCATAATGCGAGCCATTGGAAATAACAAATATACACTCATTACATCTTACTTCATTAATCACAGTTTTCCTAGCCAGAGGAAGTGCCTTACCTTTGAACAGAGCTCATTTTAAACTCATGAACTTTTAGAGTCACAGGAGTAATAAAAGGTCACCAAACCCATTCCCTCCCAAAGAAATAATACGCAATGGCCACAAAAGTGACAGCCTCCATGCATCAAGTCCTTATCTTACTATTATCTAATTACCTTAGTTTATAGTAAGTGTCTGTTTGAATTTGTCAAGATGTGAGTTTCCCTGGTCCCAGTCCATGGCACAGCCAACCAGATGACAGCGGCTGTTGACATGGCAACACTGTGTAACAACTGGTCACTCGTGCACATGGCTGACCAGGGGCTATTTCGAGGGGACCACATCATGCAGACGTGTGGATCTGTTCCACATTCAGGAATCACGTTATTTATAGATTTACTCTGCTGTCACAATATTTTACCCAACCACGCTCTTCTTGTGGGCACCCCTACAACCTAACCTGGAAGAGCCCTACAACCTAACCTTTTAAAGACTGCCTGGGCAAGTCTCTCTCACCTTATCAACCCTTAATGAGTGACCCCTCAGTTGCAGATGTACTCCAGAGAGAGCACTGTTCTCAATTTACAGCATTAGTGGACTTATAAAGTCAACCTGAGTTACAGCCCAACCAAGGGGAAGCACAGATTGAAGGCTGCCACTGCCTCCTCTGGGGCCTGCGCCCAAGGTCCTTCTGGTTACGAGCAAGCAGAACAGAAATAGCAGACAATGAGAGGAAAGCCTTGAGTTTAAAGATAAGCTTCCAGGGCCTGGACTCCTTTCCTCCATGAACAGAAGGACAACACAGTCTGCTTCATGGAGATGTACAAGGATGGGGGGAAACGTGGGAATTTCTTTAATCTTGCAAGAATTTGTTTTATCTCCACTCAAGGTCACATAACTATGCACCCAATAATGAAACCCTGGTTTCATTAAACAAGGGATAGTGCTTGTGATGCTGTAGCATGCTGTAGTGCTGTTAGTGACCGAAAAGTAGAATTGTCAAAGATGCCTTGTTGGAGCACTAAGGTCATCGGTCCTCTTTCTTCAGCTATGTAAGCTCATTAGAAACAGGCTCAGCACTTCACACTCAAACCCCGAGCATGCTGGGAGGGAGGTAACGAAGAGACACAGGGAGGCAACTTTCATGCCAGGGTTCTACACGGTGTTAGGGTGAGGGCAACAATCACACATCACTACCAAGTGTGCAAGGTGAAAACCGTAATTCCACCAAGGGACTGAAAACATTGCGATTATTGGTCTATGTGTTTTCCTCTGTCGTCTCTTCTCATAATGGCTGCAGACAGAAACATTTACCACAGATACATGCTAACCTTTTGTCTTTATTTACCTATAAGTCTTTTTATTTTAAACAATATTTTCATTAAAAAATTTTAGACAGCATAGAAAAATATAGAGAGGATAATGACACCATCAAAGAAACTACTGCTATTTTGTTTTGTTGTGTTTTCTTATACAGTTCTGTCTCTACACTCACATTTATGCATCTATGTTACTATGCTGCTCCCAAAATAGGTAAAACACTGTTTAGTTTTGTATTGTTTTTTCCTAGGCATAAAGTTAACCTTCCTGCATGTAATTAAGACCAAACATAAGATTTAATTATTGCAGACTAGTCTATCATACAGATGTACAATATTTAAGCAATTTGTTTAGAATTTATTAATTTCTGATTTTCACCATTATAAATCACGCCACACTGAACATCCTACTCTATGTATCTTTGTATATTTATGAGTTATTTCTTCCTGACCAGTGTTTTTCTTGTTTGCTTTGCTTTTGCCATTGATGTTGTTTGTTTGCGTTTCTGGGCACATGCTAGGGAAGTGCTCTGTGTTACACCCCTAGGCCTAGACTGTGCTTTTAGGACACAATACATATCATTGCTGATCAGGTCAATGCTTGTAAATATGAGCTCAAAAAAAGTACCGGCTGCCCAAGGGTTGTTGGGCCATTCCCAGAGACATGCATGCACATGTTCCTAAACTGACACCTCACTGTGGCCTGGGATGTGGGACAGTCTATTGTGAAATTAAAGGCAAGTAGAATTTTCCATTGAGGTTTGGGGAGGATCAGAAATTAAATTCTGACCTGGACTACTGTGATGGGACTGTTGTTGCCACAGCTAAGGACAGAAATAGGGCTGCCTAAACAAGACCGTGTACAGCAGAGGGGTCAGATCCCCAGCACTGCACATAGTTCTTCTCCATCCATAACTAAGGAGATCTTCTCAATACCCACCATCAATGCAGGTGTCCGCACCCCACATGCAACTATTAGACACTCTTTTTTCTCCTGTCTACTGAGATTCTGCAGTATACCCACTGAAACTCAGCTGGAAATGCATTTCTTCTGAAAAGCCTTTCCTGACAACTCCACAAAATGGTGGTTGTCTCTGCAGTGCCACACCACAAAGCTTGTGTGGAGAAATCCTTATTTGTCAGTGTGCACAAGTTCCTCTCAAACAATTCTGGAAAACAGACTAAGTGCTCTTTGTCTTTGGATGTCTACAGATTCTGGAGTGTCACGGGGACCTTAGTGTTGGCTGAACCACTGAAAGGTGACGGGCTGAGATTAATACCAGTGTCTGTGGCTCACTCACACCTACATACCTGGTTGGGCTCCATGGGAACTGTGAACTATGGGAAATCCAGCGTAGAAGTGGCCATCTCCATGCCCAGCTCTTTGGTCATGAGAGCCTCAGCACACACGGGTGATTCTGCACATCATCCAGTTCATAAAATATCTGCTCTGCTCGGTGACGCTTCATGAGATGGTACCTGTCCCTGAACGACTTACTCCAGGCAGGAAAGGAAGAAAGGGGAAAGCAAGGCCTGCCTGCTAATAGACTGTGCATCACCTGCAACCTTTGCACACACACACACACACACACGCACGCACACATATATGCACACACACACACACAACTCATGTCTGTATTCACACACAAACATGGCCACACACAGTCCTGTGCATGACCAAAACAAAACAAAAAATAAGAGCATGCACACAATGAGAAAACAGAAAATGTCAATGAGAAGCCTAATAGCCCCCGCAGGGTGTTTTGTGAGTGTGAGCGGCGCCCCGCACTGGAGTGAGGCGGCACGAGTGATGGGCAGAAGGGGCAGGGGGTGCGAGCAGTACACGAAGGCAGCAGGAGGGAGCGGCTCAGCCCTGCACTCTGCCAGCTTCCCACGTGTGCACGCTGGAGGCCGGAGGCTGACCGCTAAGGTGGAGTGCACTCCCCAGCGGGCACCTCCATGGGCTGGCTGAGCCAGTGGTCCCCATGCTCATCACACAGCAACAGACAGAGTGGCCATGCGGCACTGCTTCCCAAACATCAGTGTGAAGGAGAAATGAGTTAGGATCCGGTCCAAAACACAGAGCCCAACTCTAAATACACGTTGGTTCTGTGACACAGTGGTCGAGGCCAAGGCACTACATTTGGAGCACTCATCTCCACCTCCAGTGGACTCTGATGAAGGGCTGAGGGCCGTTCTCAAAGGAAGCAATACTTTAGCCAACGAAAAGCGATACAGACACAAGACAGGGAGACACGATGCACTGAGTTACCTAAAGTGGCCCAAATGAGAAACACTGTGCTACGTCACAATCCTTAGGGTAAATCATGCTGGTTTCCCCTTCTTCAGCTACAATGTGGTCATTAATATCACTCTGTGGGATCGTGGCGATGAGGGAAGAACTTTATAAGGCTGCTTATTTTCTCATGTTCAGGTAGATTCTAATCAGCCTCTTGTGCCATCATAAGAACCAGGAAAACTGGCACAGGTTCATACTCTGCGATGCGTGGCACAGCCATGAAGAAGGTAGAAAATGGAAAGAAAGTGGGTTTTCTCTTCATCTGAAACACACCATTGCCAGAGTTTTCTCTGACTGTAAACATGTCCTACCACGCCCAGGTAACCAGAAGTTCTTCTCTGTGGCAACTTCGCCCTTGAACTGAGTCCCCGCCCCTCGCTCTTGCTTGCCATGGGAGAAGCTCCACAAAGTGAGTGAGCTCATCTGCTCGTTCAGCACCGAGAACCAGGCCCGCCACATTTGAGGATCTCTAAGGATCTTGCTAGGGAAAAAAAAAAAATGAATGAGCTTTATTTTCATTGATGAAAACCTACTTCAAGGTTAATCGGCCTCAACGGACAAACAATGAAATAAGAAGCTTGAAATGTTCTGGAGGAATAAATGAGCTTTGTCTTGATTGATGCAAGTCTACCACAATGATCTGATTAGAAGAGGAATAATGAAATGGTAAGATAACAAAGGCTAGGACGATAAAACAGACAAAAGAACAACAACATATCCAATACTGTAAAATTGTAGGTTTAGTACTGTAGATGGTTGGAATTTTACAGTGGTTGCAACATTGTATATTGTTACCTTTAAGGGGGCTGTTCAGATTGACAGGTAAAGACATGTAGGATTGATCTGGTCTTATGAATATCAACTGTTCTCTCTCGCCAGTTAATGCATTTAGTAGTATAGACTT
>RJWM01039590.1:0-16054 GCA_004363535.1 Dasyprocta punctata
TCCCCAGCACGGCCTGATTGTGGCTGACGAGGAAGAGTACCTGATCGAGCCCCTGCAAGGTGGGCCCAAGGGCCCCCGGGGCCCAGAGGAAAGCGGTCCTCATGTGGTCTACAAGCGCTCCTCTCTGCGCCACCCCCACCTGGACACGGCCTGCGGGGTGCGAGGTACCTGTCTCCCCAGGCTGGGGCCAAGGGCCGCCGGGCACCCTAGCAGCGGTCCCTCCATGAGGACGGTCACAGAGCAGGCAGGGACAGGTGCAGTTTGGGGCAGCGTCCGAGTCCACGCGGTGAGTCAGGCAGCGCGGTCGCAAAGAAGCAGATGTATCCGTCACTGCCGTGGTCAGTTGGCTCAGCAGTTAGTAAAACAGCCAGACCCACCTCAGGGCGGCCCATCATCGCGTCTCTAGGATTACTGTCTCATCAGGGCTGCGGAGAAACTTGAAACGGTTGTGTAGTTAGAAGAGCTCAGGTGCTGGGCAACCGGGACGGTTCGAGCTTGAGATATTTGGGGGCCGGCAGACTGGGAAAACCCTGCTAACTGAATATTTGCCAGTGTGATCAATTGTGCAGTTAGAAAACAGATTGATGTTTGGTGGAAAGAATAACACACATCAAAATAATTGTAATATACAGCCAGGCATGTTGGCCCATATCTGTCATCCCAGCATTTGGGAGGCTGAGGCAGGAGGATTGCCGTGAGCTTGAAGCCAGCCTGGGCTACATAGTGAGTTCCAGGGTAGCCTGAACTGTATCACAAGACCCTGTCTCAAAGAAAACAAGAAAGAAAAGAAATAGTTGTCCGTAAGACCGTCTGGCTGTGGTCCGGTCAGGCAGTTGACTTTTTCTGCAGCCAGATCACTGGGTGGGAATGGGCTGCACAGTTTAGGCTGTTTATAAACCAGCTAGTTGTACAATGTCACAGTCCAGACACCCGTACAATGTCAAGCACCCGTATCTGTGGGCAGTGGAAATGTCAAAGTTTGTACAGTTACAACAGCCTGGTAGTGGGACAATTGTAGGCAAACTCAGGTGGATACTATGGCAAAAACAAGCAGGTGGGCAGGCCCGCGTGGGGCAGCTGGGTTATTGTACTAGCCAGGAGAGAAGTCCGGTTTTTATTCAGCCCAAGTTCGAGAGTGGGACAGGTGTCTTTGTGGTAATCCAAGCATTCGAGTCACAGCACATTGTCAAAGCAGAAATAATATTACAGGGTGTACCGTAGCAAAAGAGGTGTCTCACTGCCTGCAGTGGCACACAGACCATCGAGTAATTGGGTGTTAGAGACCAGGCCACAAGCTAAGCATGCCGTAATCTCAGTACTCTAGGAGGCTGAGGCAGGAGGATTGCAAGTTTGAGCCTAGCTCGGGTAACATAGCAATTTAGCGAGACTCTATCTCCAATAAAACGGGCCGGAGACACAGCTCAGTGACAAGGTCCTGGGTTTGATTTCCAGTACTGCAAAGCAAAAAAAAGGTAGCCAAATGGTCAGTCCCAAACTGTTGGATAGAGGGACAACCAGGTAGTGAGGGGTGTGACGAGGTCAGGGAGGTCCTAACTGTTCTCCTGGGTCCCTCAGACGAAAAGCCGTGGAAAGGTCGGCCGTGGTGGCTGCGGACCCTGAAGCCGCCGCCCGCCAGGCCCCTGGGCAATGAGACGGAGCGCGGGCAGCTGGGCCTCAAGCGCTCGGTCAGCAGGGAGCGCTACGTGGAGACACTGGTGGTGGCGGACAAGATGATGGTAGCCTACCACGGACGCCGGGATGTGGAGCAGTACGTGCTGGCCATCATGAACATTGTAAGTGCCTCCCCCTTCCTGCGTGCAGAGCCCCAAGGACCTGTAGAAGTCAAGGGGAGAGGGTGTCACCATCCCACCCCGATCCCTGGCCAGCCGAAGGGCCAGAGCAAAGAGAGAACTCCACACGGGCAGGAGTAAGCAGAGGCGGAGTTCAAACCACAGCTGTGCCCGTCTTTTGCCATGGGCCCTGGAGCAGAGCCTCACCCTTCCGCCTCGACTTGCCCACCTGTACAGTGGGGATAACCGGGATGCTGAGTTCAAGAGACAAAGACGCACACGGCGCATTGGCAGTGCGCTCGGTGTCTGGCACACGCTAGTACCACGTGTGTGTTTGCTTTCTGTAAAAACAGACGTGTGGCCGGGCTGGTGGTTCATGCCTCTCCTTCCAGCACTCTGGGAGGCTGAGGCAGGAAGATCGAATATGCAAGCCCGACTTAGTGAGACCCCATCTCAAAATAAAAAAGGTTGGGGATGTAGCCCATTGTGAAGGTCCTGGGTTTAATCCCCAGTGTCGGGGCGGGGGTGAATGAACACACTAATGAGCAGAGGGTAAGGGTTAGTGGGAGGTAAGCCAGGCAGAAGGTTGGCACGTCGGAGAGGTTGATGAATGGCGGTATTGTCTCGATAAAGTAAAAGACAAGAGAGAAACTTTAGCAGAAAGATCAGTGACCCAAGATGGGACCCCACATCCTCCATCACACCACTGTTCTGCCAGCATTCCGGGGGGTTTCCAGCCAGGACGGCGATAGCCAATGGCTCTCTGCACTGCCCATGTGTCCCCTGGGGCACTTCTGCCTCCCTGACCACCTCTCCAGAGTCTCCCGCCCCCACAGTTCCGCCGTCTGGCGTGGGTGCTTAAATTGGTACCCTGAGCCAGCCATGGAGCAGGGCCACACGGCCACATCCCCGGGCTGGGGGGACACCGCAGACAGCACGGACCGCGCCGGGGCCGGAGGAGTCAGGAAGAAGCACGCTGGCCCGCAGCCCAGCTTGGAATCTGATCTGTGTGACACCACCAGCGATGGCTCTACGAATCGGTGTTTTCATCTGTAAAATTAAAATAGGAAGCTGGGTGCGGTGGTGCACACCTGTAATCCCAGCACTCCGAGAGGCTGAGGCAGGACAACCATAAATTCTAACCCAGACTTAGTGACTTTGTGAGACTCTGTCTCAAAATATAAAAGGGCTTGGGATGTAGCACAGTGCAGAGCCCCAGGGTTCAGTCCCCAGTACCATAAAAAATAGTCAATTAAATAAAATAGTGCCTACTTGTGAAGTGGTGTATGCCTAAGACGCAGAGTGTAATAGGTGCTTAATTAAAGCAAGCGCCGTCATCACATTCGCTTTTTGTGTTCGATTCTGGGCTCCTCTTTAAGACTCGGTCTCTCTTGTTTCTTGGAGGTCAGGTTGCCAAACTTTTCCAGGACTCAAGTCTGGGAAACATCGTCAACATCCTCGTGACACGCCTCATCTTGCTCACAGAGGACCAGGTGCGGGGCGGGCGGGGACACCCCCTTCCTGCCGTCTCGGGATGGCAGGGGCCCCACACCTCACTCGCTGTGTCCTCAGCCCACCCTGGAGGTCACTCACCACGCCGGCAAGTCCCTCGATAGCTTCTGTAAGTGGCAGAAATCCATCGTGAACCACAGCGGACACGGGAACGCCATTCCGGAGAACGGGGTGGCCAACCATGATACAGCTGTTCTCATTACGCGGTGAGGGTTCCGGGAGGGACCAGCCGGCCTGGGCAGGGGGTCCCCGACTGTCTGCTGGGGGACAGGAAAGGCTGGGAAGCTTGTGCTGTCCCTGAGGGAGCCGGTGACGGAGAGGGAGGGTCGGGCACCTGAGGATGTGGGAGGGGAGGCTACGCTTCTTCCTTCCCGCCCGTTTGGTCACTCGCGTGTCATTCGAGGTGTCCCCGAGGCTGGGGATTGGCTGCCACTGGGACACAGCGTGAGGCTTCAGGAGACCCCTGAGCCAGACGCTGTGGCATCTGAGGGCTGGGGAGGCAGCCTGTGACCTCCTCACCGTCCCCTCTCCTCCCACAGCTATGACATCTGCATCTATAAGAACAAGCCATGTGGCACCCTAGGTACGGCACGGCTCCTCCGGTCTGAGGGTGGCCCTGCCCCCGGGGTGTGACCCCGAGGGGCCCGTGGCTCAGCACCCCCCTCACACACCCCATTTCCCCCCCAGGCCTGGCCCCCGTGGGCGGCATGTGCGAGCGGGAGAGGAGCTGCAGCATCAACGAAGACATAGGCCTGGCCACGGCCTTCACCATCGCCCACGAGATCGGGCACACGTGAGGCTGGGGCGCGGGCCCGGGGAGGCCGGGGGAGGGGTGCTCGGGTCCCTGGGTGCCCAGCAGAGCCGACACCCTTCCCCCCTCCGCCCCCCGCCCCAGATTCGGCATGAACCACGACGGCGTGGGGAACAGCTGCGGGGCCCGCGGCCAGGACCCCGCCAAGCTGATGGCCGCCCACATCACCATGAAGACCAACCCGTTCGTGTGGTCATCCTGCAGCCGCGACTACATCACCAGCTTTCTGGAGTGAGGATGGGCGGGACACGGCCAGCCAGGGTCGGGTGGGGGGACCTCTAGAGGTACAGTCCAGTGCCCCCCGCTTCCCCGGCCCGTCTCTTGGCCTGACAGTTAATGCTCCTCTCGCTCCCGCTCTCTCTCTCTCTGTCCGCAGCTCGGGGCTGGGGCTCTGCCTGAACAACCGGCCTCCGAGACAAGACTTCGTGTACCCGACGGTGGCGCCCGGCCAGGCCTACGACGCGGATGAGCAGTGTCGCTTCCAGCATGGAGTCAAATCGCGTCAGTGTAAATACGGGGTAGAGAGAGCCTTCCTGCTTTCCTTCCTGGGAGGGGACGGGGCCACAGGGGCTGGGGGGGCTCCGTGGTGGTGGGGGGTCCCCCCCACCCGTGGAGAGCTGGAGGACAGAGGTGTGTGGAGTATGCAGATGTCCCAAGCATGACCAGGGAGACTAAGGACAAGAAGGAGAAGCCTCACT
Organism: Dasyprocta punctata; assembly: GCA_004363535.1. Lineage (NCBI taxonomy): Eukaryota > Metazoa > Chordata > Mammalia > Rodentia > Dasyproctidae > Dasyprocta > Dasyprocta punctata. Next base: position 4,812 of record RJWM01039590.1, read on the forward strand.
TCTCCAGACCCCTGATTGGTGAGAGCCCTGGGCTTGGGGCGCACCTTGGTTTCAGCACACGAGGCCACCTGCAGGCCACCGCAAGACTAGAGCATCCGGAGACCTCTGACTGGGTGGTTTTTAACTAAACATCCAGACTTGGTGGAAAGTTTCCTTGCGGGTGGGTGGTCTACGTCACTTGGCAAAGCAACAGACAGAACCTTCCAGGGACTCCCCGTTTTTATTCCCCCTGGCCCCCACCAGCTGGTGCCTGCGGTCTCCTGACCCAGTCAGGCCTTGGCTAGACAGGCTCTGGGCTTCCTGACCACTCCCCACTCTGTGCTGAAGTTCAGACCCACCCCACCCCCAAACCCCATCAAGAAGTGGGCTGGTCAAGGAGCGGGGAATCCCACTCCGAGCTCCCCCACAGCAAACTGAAAACCTACTGCCTTCCCAGAACTCAGCCAGGGTCACCTTTCTCTGTCCCCTGCCCCCGGGTTCCTTAAACACACTCCCCAGCTCCTCTCAGCCGCAGCCCTAGCAGCCCCAGGCTTAGCTCTGATTCTGCAGACCCCCAGGACAAGGCATTCCTTGGCCTCCAGCTAATGCCCAGCTGTCAGGGTCCCCGCACTTCAATTCCACTGTGAACAAGGAGTCCAGTCCTGAGCCCGGGTGTCTCTAATTGACAGTCTGCACTCTCTGCCCCCCGCCCCCCACACACACACCCTAACTCGGCAGATGACCACAGCGTGCCCTGGAATGAATTCCTAAGGAATTCCGAGGCTCCCTCTGAACCCCTTCTGCGTCCTGTTATCCCTAAGTCACCGGCAAAGAGCTTGGGGTTAGGCAAGGAGAGTAGCTCGAAACCACATTCAAGAGCATGCATAACTGAGATCTGCCCCCAGGTCGGTCTCTCTCTCTCTCTCTCTCTCTCTCTCTCTCTCTCTCGCTCTGGCGCCAAATTTTACAACGTTTAGGGGGAGAACTGTCAGCAGGCAGGTTTGGGCTGACTCTGGCTCTCTGTTGAATGGAGCCCACCTTTTATTTGAGAGGACAACTCTCTGGCCTTGTTGGTGAAGAGAAGCATTACCGACTACGGGAAAATGGCCTCGTATATGTGAAGAGCTCAGCCTGGGGCCTGGTCCGGGGACAGCTATGTCCGTTGTTACCCAGTGTATGCAGGCTCATTAGCGTCTACCCTGTCACAAGGCAGGTACTAGGTTGCCCATCTTGTAGATGAGGAAGCTGAGCCCCAGCTGGCGGTCAAGTAGCAGCCTGGGGCATATCGAGTTTTCTTTATGGGTGTCAGAAATGGGATTGGGACGCTGGCCCGCTGTGATGCTTTTAGAAGTAACCAAGTGAAACCAGAAAAGCCTAGGTGAGCGTTCAACCAGCGCTGTGCTCCAGGCAGGAGCAGAAAGCAGGGGCTGTTTGAGAGCTCACGTCTGAGCATGATGCCCCAGAGGTCTCCAGCGTGTGTTAGTGTGTCTTGGGCCGACCCTAGACGCCTACTTCCTACAGCTTCGTCAGGCCAGTCTCAGTCTCAAAGTCTGGAAGGATGCGCTTCCCCGAGCGTCACAGAAGGATCTGTACCTCTCAGAGCCAACAGCTGGGAGGCTGGGGCAGATATAGCCTCAGGACGCAAGACTTGGCCTGGACTTTATGGGGATTCTACAGGAGTATTAGCCTGAACCAAAGGTTCAGAATGACTTTCTGGGGCCAGTCCAGCTCCCTGCCAAGGACTGGGTCTGCTCTAGGGTCTGGGCCAGCTGAGGCAAGATTCAGATCAGAAGGTTTTTGCTGATTTTTCTACTAGAGGAGGAAAAAGACTGGAGACTTTTCCAGTGTAGGTGGGGGGAAGCAGAACAACCGATTTGTTTTGTTGGTGGTGGTGGTGTTGCTGTTGTTTTGGTACTGGGGATCGAACTCACGACCTTGTGCTTGCCAGGAAGCGCTTTGCCACCAAGCTATATCCCTGGCCCAGGAACCACCGATTTGAAAGGAAAGAAAAAAAAAAGTGCAGGCAAGATTCACCCTGAGTCACCTTCCAGCTCTTGATTTCTCAGAACCGCAGTGTTCTCTCCTCGGCTGTTTTTGCCGGACCCAAAAAGGAAGCAAGAATTCCTCCTGTCCCTTCCTTAGCAGATCGCAGATTTCCTTCTAGAAACAAGGGAGGCACTGGGGCCTGAAGGGCAGAGTCAGGAACTCAGAATATCTGGGCAGCTTAGTAACAGACCCTGTCCCAGAAGTTAAAAAAAAAAGGCTGGGGGTATTGCTGAGTGTAAAGGTTCTCGATTGACTCCCCGATCGCATGCGTGTACACACACACACACACGATCACACACGGTCCTCATTAGGTGCTGGCCACCCCTGAGGAGCAGTGTGACCTCTAGCCAGGGAACTTGTCCGCCCAAACCTTAGTGTCCTTGCCCAAGAGTGGAGAAAATGAGCCTCGAAGTGATTCCCGGCACACACAGGTGTTCTTCACCGATCATTGGCGAAGAAACCGTCCCCGGCCCCGCCTCCCAAGGGGGACTCACCACCGGGGCCCAGGGAGGCGCTGGTGCCGGCTCCCGGCTCCCGGCTCCCAGTGAGCAGGACGCCTGCGGGCTGCCCGGGGGAGGCAGGGCGAGCCTGAGCGGCGCCTGGGCCCGCAGGAGGTCTGCAGCGAGCTCTGGTGCCTGAGCAAAAGCAACCGGTGCATCACCAACAGCATCCCGGCCGCCGAGGGCACGCTGTGCCAGACTCACACCATCGACAAGGGGGTGAGAGGCCACGCCCACCGCCCCGGGTCACGCCCACTGCCTGCAGTTTCCCCGCGCCCTAGTGGCTGTGTAGTGTTGGCTCCGCCCCCTATGCTTAGGCCACGCCTCCTGCTTGAACCTTGTGCCCTGCTTGTCTGCGCCTCTGGCCACATGCTGCCGACCTGCAACCCCTGTTCACCCCCGAGGAGCTGCGTCCCGGAGGGGGTCCCCCGGCCCTGACCCGCCCGCGCTTGGCAGAGCCGGACCCGCCCCTTTCCATCTCCCCTCCCCCGCCACAGTGGTGCTACAAGCGGGTCTGTGTCCCCTTCGGCTCGCGGCCGGAAGGCGTGGACGGGGCCTGGGGCCCGTGGACCCCGTGGGGCGACTGCAGCCGGACGTGCGGCGGTGGCGTGTCCTCTTCCAGCCGCCACTGCGACAGCCCCAGGTCGGTCCTCAGACACCACCCGGGAGCGCCCCCCACCCCGGGACCCCGATTGTCCCCCCCACTTGGCTCCTGTCTCCGCCCCTTCCAGGCCGACCATCGGGGGCAAGTACTGCCTGGGGGAGCGCCGGCGACACCGGTCCTGCCACACCCAAGTGGGTTCCTGGACGGCGTTTCCTGTCACTTCCTATGGGATCGAGTCCCCTGCCTTGATTTTTTCTGGAACCCCCAAGTCTTGTTCATTTCTCGGCGAGGAGGCGGGGACCACAGGAACTGTGAACTCTTAGGGACCTGCTGCGGTGTCTCCTGGCCCCCAGCTCGCACTGCCCCTTCCCCTACACTGTCCCTGGTCCCCCGATCTGCAAACTTCCTCCTCCCACCCTTACATCCTCCTGGAGGTACCACACGGGGTGTCCCCTCCCTGCCTAGCCCAGCTGTCCCCAGAAGGCCCAGCGCCTGCCCTGTGGCATCCCCGAGGCTTGGCCGTGCTGCCCACCAGCAAACCCAGGGCCACACCCCCCTGGCCGCTGTGGGGTGCATCCCCACGGCAGTGTCGCTGGGCTTCCGCTTTGCTGGGGGCCTGCACGTGAGGGTGCCCTTCCTGACAAGCAGGGGGCTCCTGGAGGCAGGGAGAGCCTGCGGGTGGGCAGGGGACCTTCCCGGCTGCCCACTTGGGTCCATTCACGTCCTCGGAGCAACCGTGCACCCCTGGCACTCATGAAAACCCCAACACCTGATTCATCCTGGACTCCAGAAAGGGCCCTGGTCTGCAGTGAGAACCGGGCGGCTGTCCCCCGCCTGCCCCCACACACCTCTAATGAGTCACCTGGTCCGGTCGCAGATGCACTTGGATGCCCAGCACGGGCCACCGTCCAGTGTCACCTGGACATCATAGCCTGTGCACCCCATGCCTCACCCTAACTTCCTTTTCCCCGCTCCCAGGACTGTCCCCCGGGTTCCCAGGACTTCCGAGAGATGCAGTGCTCCGAATTTGACAGTGTCCCTTTCCGTGGAAAGTTCTACTCGTGGAAGGCGTACCGAGGGGGTGAGTGGGGAACTCCGGGGGTGTCCCAAAGCAGGTGGCTTTGTGCGGCATCCTGGGGTCCCCCTTACGCACATTGCCCTGCTGGTGCTGCTGGATCTGGGCTCTGTCCCTCAGGTATCACCCCACCCCCAGGGAGTAGCCCCCGGGCAGCCTGGCCCTGGGTCTGATGGGGCTGTGCCCCCCAGGGGGCGTGAAGGCCTGCTCGCTCACGTGCTTAGCCGAGGGCTTCAACTTCTACACGGAGAGGGCAGCCGCTGTGGTGGACGGGACGCCCTGCCGCCCAGACACAGTGGACATTTGCGTCAGTGGCGAGTGCAAGGTAGGGGACCCCGGAGGAGGGCGGGCTGGGGGTGGGCCGGAGGGGAGGGCGTGTCAACCTCCGCCACCTTGCCTGCAGCACGTGGGCTGCGACCGGGTCCTGGGCTCCGACCTTCGGGAAGACAAGTGCAGAGTGTGCGGCGGCGACGGCAGCGCCTGCGAGACCATCGAGGGGGTCTTCACCCCAGCCCTGGAGGGGGCCGGTGAGACCCCTGCTTCCTCCCCACCCTCCCCACTCAGGCTCGGAGCCTGGGGCTGGGGCTGGTCCTCCTGACCGCAGCCAAGATCAGTAACAAGCTACGGGGGCCCCATGGCATCTGAGCTAGCATCAGAGTTCAAGTTTGGGTGTCAGGGTCCCCCCAAAGTCCTAAGGGCACAAAAATGCCCAGAGCAGGATGTGGAGAGAGAGAGAGAGAGAGAGAGAGTCAGAGTCACAGGGTGGGGGAGGGGAGAGGGAGCCAGAAGCATGGAGAAACTGGAAGCTCTGGGGTGTGGGACCCTCAGTGGGGGCCATTCACAGACCTCCAGGAGCAGGGTCTAGAATGTGGGTTTCACCCCTGAGACAGGTTCCTTTGGGGGGGTCTTAAGGGGCAGCCTGATAGCTGGTGTGAAGAGCAAGATTAGGGCAGGGAGGAGAGGGTCCCTGTGAATATCCTGGGGACCGCTGGGTAGGCAGTAGGCTGTCCCCAAAGTGGGGACATGGGGAGAGATGCTAGTGTACTGAGAGCCAAAAGTGGGGATCCTAGGGCTTGGGGACACTGACACCAACCTCTGAGGTTCTGTAGAGCCTGCCGACCTCTTTTGAGGGGCAGGAGGTTCAGCACCACCAGATGCAGAGACAGATGCTCACAGAACCAAACTCACGGGCCACTGTGGGGGTCCAGCCGCCTAAGCCAGGCTTCTTGGGGGACACAGGCAGGCAAAGGTTGAGGGCTCACTGGGCCCCTCATGAAGCCGACTGCAAGCCAGCTCTGACCACTACAAACCCGACGTGTCGCCCTGTGAGGTGGGGGGCTCCATAATGCCACTTTTTTGCCCTGGCCCAGCCCTGCTTCTCAGCGCTGACACACAGAAGTTACAGAGGCAAGAAAGTTTAGATTGGAATAAAGGCCCCAGGAAGGATGTAGCCCAGTGGGGAGTTTAGCATGGCTGAGGCCCCTGGGTTCCACCTCCAGCCCTGCAAAAAAACAAAAACAAAACCATCTCAGCCAAGGGACTGTCTAGCTATAAAACCCAGGCACGTTGCAGGTGTGTTTGAGCCTCGGGTTAGTCATCTGTGAAATGGGTATGGTGACACAGGTACTCAGCATGGGAAGACCCTGTATGCACCGAGCGCAGGGATGGTTAGCTGAGGTCACCAAGGACAGAAGATGAGGGGCAGGCGGGCCTGGGGGCCAGGCTGAGCGGGCGACATTCGAGCTCTGCTGTCCAGGGTACGAGGACGTCGTGTGGATTCCCAAAGGCTCCGTGCACATTTTCATCCAGGACCTGAACCTGTCCCTCAGTCACCTGGGTAAGCAGAGGTGGGGGGTGAGGATTCCAGTGGGACCTGGAGGTCCCACGTCAGCATCTGACCCCTGTGCTGTCCCCCAGCCCTGAAGGGGGACCAGGAGTCCCTGCTGCTAGAGGGACTGCCCGGGACCCCCCAACCTCACCGCTTGCCACTGGCTGGGACCACCTTTCACCTGCGACAGGGGCCAGACCAGACCCAGAGTCTAGAAGCCCTGGGACCCATTAACGCGTCTCTTATCATCATGGTAACGGCGGGACTTGGGGCGAGATGCAGCAGAACCTTAGTGCTCTTTGGGGGTGCAGACTCTTGAGACCCCACCACTGACTGCTCCCCACACCCCCAGGTGCTGGCCCGGACAGAGATGCCCACCCTCCGCTACCGCTTCAATGCACCCATTGCCCGGGACACGCTGCCCCCCTATTCCTGGCACTACACGCCCTGGACCAAGTGCTCGGCTCAGTGTGCTGGCGGTGAGGCTGGGGACTGGAGGGCCCGGAGCACCCAGGCTGCAGGGCCCAAGGGCCCAGACAGGGCTGAGCGGGCCTCTCCCCTCCCCCAGGCAGCCAGGTGCAGGTGGTGGAGTGCCGCAATCAGCTGGACAGCTCGGCCGTGGCCCCCCACTACTGTAGCGCCCACAGCAAACTGCCCAAGAGGCAGCGCGCCTGCAACACAGACCCGTGCCCGCCAGAGTGAGTGGGCGGCCGAATGCGGGGCTACCCGGGGTGGGGGAAGGGGTGCTCCCCAGGAGGGTAGGGGAGCCGGGTCAGCGCAGGATTGGGAGACAGCGGCACAAGTGTCGGAGTGACGGTGCTATAGGGTCTGGGTCATAGTGGTCCGCAAGATGAGGTCAAAACTCAGTGAGTCTCTGTAGTGGAGCAAAAGTCAGCTGCGCCTCCCTGTCCCCAGCCAGGCTTAGGATAGTGAGGCTCCAAGTGCCAAGGGGTCCCTGCAGGGAGACAGCCTGCCTGGTGCGGCTTTGCCAAGGTGGCTGGTTTGGGGCGGGACGGAGAAGGTTGGTACCACCAGCGCCCAGGTTCGGGTCCCCTGGCCTGCCCAGTGGCTCAGACCGCCCCTCCATCCCTGCCCTCAGCTGGGTGGTCGGAAACTGGTCCCGCTGCAGCCGCAGCTGTGACGCGGGCGTGCGCAGCCGCTCCGTCGTGTGCCAGCGCCGCGTGTCGGAGGCCGAGGAGAAGGCGCTGGATGACAGCGCCTGCCCGCAGCCGCGCCCGCCCGTGCTGGAGGCCTGCCACGGCCCGGCCTGCCCTCCCGAGTGGGCGGCCCTGGACTGGTCTGAGGTCAGCGCTGCCCCTTCCTTCCTGCCCACAACCCACTGAGCACGGAGGGGGCGGGACGTCACGTCAGCCCTGGGGGGCCACCTTCCACCCACGCCGCGCCCCGGCCACCCACTGAGCGTCAGCCGCCCCTCCCCCCGACCCGCAGTGCACCCCCAGCTGCGGGCCAGGCCTCCGCCACCGCGTGGTCCTTTGCAAGAGCGCAGATCACCGAGCCACCCTGCCGGCTGCACACTGCGCGCCCGCGGCCAAGCCGCCGGCCACCATGCGCTGCAACCTGCGCCGCTGCCCGCCCGCGCGCTGGGTGGCCAGCGAGTGGGGCGAGGTAGGTGGGCGCCCTCCCCCTCGCGGGGACCCGGGCGGGGACAGGGGTGACAGAGCGACGGCTCAGGCCACCGTCCCCGCAGTGTTCCGTGCAGTGTGGCCTCGGCCAGCAGCAGCGCTCCGTGCACTGTACCAGCCACACCGGGCAGCCGTCGCGCGAGTGCACCGAGGCCCTGCGGCCGCCGGCCACGCAGCAGTGTGAGGCCAAGTGTGACAGCGCGCCGCCCGGGGACGGCCCCGAAGGTAGGAGGGCGACCGGCCAGGGGCAGCCCACGGGGCCCAACCCACGTTCCGTGCCCGTGAGACTCGCAGGTGCTTTGGAAACCGTCCCTAGCAACCCCAGCCTGCGTCCCCGAGGGGTCCCTCCTTCCAGTTATGGCCACAGAAATGACTCCAGACGTGGCCCGCTGTGGGGGAAAGCAGTGCTTTTTTATTAAGTACTTAGGTTGCTGGGATTGAACCCCGGACCTTCACACTGCGCCCTTTTAAATGTTTTTATTCAAAGTTGCCCAGGCTGGCCTAGAACTTGGAAGCCTCCTGCCTCAGCCTCCCAGGGTACTGATATTTATAGGTGTGCATCACTATGCCAAGCTGGTACTGGGAAACTTGTGAGCTTTGTCGCCCCAGAAGAATAGTCTGTCCTGAGTGATACCACTGGATCACTGAATAGCAAATGCTTTTCTTGTTAATAATATGAGGGCGTAGCTGGGCGTGGTGGCGCACACCTTTAATCCCAGCACTCGGGAGGCTGAGGTAGGAGGAGCCTTGTGAGTTCAAGGCCAGCTTGGGCTACAACGTGAGCACAAGACTGGCCTGAACTACATAGTGCGACCCTGCCTCAAAAAAGCTAGGACTGGGAGTTTGGCTGTGGCTTAAGCGCCTGTCTGTCAGGCGCGAGGTTGTGAGTTCAATCCCCAGTGCCGCAAAAAAAAAAAAAAAAAAAAATGTGAAGAAGTGAGCCGTAGACTCTGCATTCTCTCACTCCACAAAGAGCCTAATGACACAGGTGCTACTATAAGCCCCCTTTCACAGTTAAGCACCCTCCTGGGAGGGGTCCCGATTTCCCCTCTTTTTCTCCCTCCCCTCTCCTCCAGAATGCAAGGATGTGAACAAGGTCGCCTACTGCCCCCTGGTGCTCAAATTTCAGTTCTGCAGCCGATCCTACTTCCGCCAGATGTGCTGCAAAACCTGCCAGGGCCGCTAGGGGGCGCGCGGTACCTGGAGCCGTTGCTGAGCGCAGGCTAAGGGGGTCCCCGCCCAAAGGGCCAGAGCGGGCGGGAGCTGGGAGTCAAGGCTGAGATGCAGGTGCACGTGCGAGTTATTTATTGGGAACCCCTGCAGGGCCCCTGGCTGGGGGATGGAGAGGGGCTGGCACACCCGGGAACCCTCTTCAACCTCGTGCCCAGTACGTAGTGACACTCCCTCCAGGGTGGGTCTGGGGACTGCTATTGGCCCTGGGACCCCTTACACCCACCCCGAGGGCGTCCCCAGCAGTCCCCCACACTTTGATTGGAATCTACTGTGAAGAGTGGGGTGGGGAGGGGTCTGCCGGTGCCCCGCCCCCAGCACAGGCCCGCTGCCCACTCTGAGCTGGGGGAGGGGCCGTGTCTGCGCTCTGGGGGTGGGGGAGGCTGAGCACCACCTCCCTGACACCCCAACCTCTGCCCAGCCTGCCCCAGGGGGACCCCAACATCCAGGCCACCCCCATCATGGTGCTATAAGCCCTGCCCTGGGGCCCCACATACCCCTCTCGAGGAAGCCCTCCATCAATAAAGTTCTGTCTCGTGTAGCTTGGCGCGTTCAGATGGTGTGTCTGTGTGTCCTCGTACCGCCTGCCCGGGACCTGCAGCCAGCACAGCCCCTCCCGGGTCGTCCCAGGAGCCTTTAGGGGACCTGTGTTAGCGCAGAGGTGAACTCAGTCATTTTAGGACAAATGTACAACTTCTCACAGAGGTTCCTAAAACCACACACACCCTTCCCAGGAAAGTGGGGTTCCCCTGCCTGTTGATTCACATTTCTGAGTTTTGTTTTTTTTTAATTTTTACAGTTGTATTAGTGTGTGTGTCCGCAGTGCCTAAGGACTGCACACATCACAGGGAGTTGGCAGATTGCAACACACCTCTTAATTCTTTTTCCTTCCCCTTCTGATCCTCTCTTCTCCTTCCCCTCCTGCTCTAGATGCCCTTTCTATTTGTAAAAAAAAGGTCTATCTGCGTTTCCTATCGTCTATCTTTTGTTTTCTCTTTTAAGTTATTTATACTTTGGGTTTCTCATATAAGAGGAACCACGCGATATTCGAGCGTGTGTGTCTGGTTTATTTCACCCAGCCTTGGGCGCTCACGGTGCACCTGTTTTCTTGCGAATGACTTCAAGGGTATCCTTTACGGCAGCGTCGTGCTGCGTGGCGTGTAAATACATTTCCTTTACCCATTCATCTGTTGGTGGAGAGGTAGGCTGCTGCCAAGGTTTAGCCGTTTTGAGTTGTGCTGCCCTAAACGTGGGTGTGCGAGGATCGCTGTAATGTGACGTCTTTAACTCTTTTGGGAAGATACCTAGAAGAGGAATAGCTGGGTCGAGTGAAATCGCTAGTTGCAGCTTTTGGGGGAGACTCTCCACATTGATTTCCATAGTGACTCTGCTAATGTATTACACACACGCACACTTGAGTTTTGCATAATTCAGCAAACTTGCTCGAGAAATTCGAGACAGGCGCTTTCCCAGAAGTGGCCACTAGGGGGCGCTACAGTTTTTTTTAAAGCCGCCAAGAGGTTGCGCCTGCGCAAGACATCCCGGTCCTCCGGTTTGGACCAAAAATGGGTGTGGGGAACACAGAAACCTCGGCAGGCCCACCCAGGGTCCAGTGCTGCCACAACCACTTTCCCCATGGACGCCGTGAGGAGGTGACCTCTGAGAAGCCATTTCCTCAAATGTCATCAGGAGACAGGGTGTGGCCTGCTAATGCGCCAAATATAAAAACACAGGCAAGCTGGGAGGCTGAGGCAGGAGAATCGCCCGGGAGTTCAAGGCCAACCTGGGCTACACAGGGGTCTCAAACTCCCCACCCTCCAAATGATCTGACACCTAGCACATGTGTGCTGGGCCAGCCAGAGTCCCCGCACAGCAATCAGAAGACGAGAAACCGAGTCACCGGGAGGTGGCAGACCTAGGGTGCTGGTCCAGGGCTGACATCCACGGCACCGGCAGGGGCTTTGTGGAAGAGGGAGCCCCCTTCCTCGGTGAGGAAAAGACGAACCTCAGCACCCCAAAGTCTTGTGACCCCCAGCTGCTGGGCTCCTGTCCCCAGGGGATGGGTGGAGAAGGGGCGTCCTGGGGCCGGCCGGCGCTCTCTGGCCTCCCGCTACAGGCTCCGAGGCCCAGCAGCCCCCCAGTTCTGCACCACCGTGGCTGGGGCTCAGCTGTCTCCCCGCCCTCCCCCGCGGCCACTCCCGTCAAAGGAAGTGAGAGAGGGGCGGCTGAAGGAGGAACTAGGACCAGCAGCCAGCGAGGAGCCGGAGCAGGGCCATGCCCCAGCCGCCCCCCGGAGCCCCGTGAGAGTCACCTGGTGCCCCCGACAGTCGCCAGCCCC